>PVHY01001509.1:0-155201 GCA_004024945.1 Uropsilus gracilis | reverse complement strand
AATATATCATTGGGATCTTTATTGGAATTGCATTGAATCTATAGATGGCCTTTGGTAGTATAGCCATTTTGATGATGTTGATTTTTCCGATCCATGTACAGGGAATGTCTTTCCATTTTTTTACATCATCTTCTATTTCTTTTAAGAATGTTTTATAGTTTTCTTTGTATAGGTCTTTTACGTCTTTTGTTAGGTTAATGATCTTGAGCCAGTTACCTGATCTTAAACTTTTGTTTTATAAGATTTATACTGGGAATACAGTAGTGTTCTTAATTAGGCAACCATAAGCCACAAAGTATCTGCAAATAAAACTAGTTGCATTCTACCCAGAAATTCCCAAAAGCAAGTAGGTAGAAAGACAGCTAGATGAGCAACCTTTCAAGACACTGAAAGGATATCTTCTGGTGAACTTTTGAGTTTCAATAAATGTCTTTTAAATCTATGTAGCTTAGAAAGTAGGTTATGAAATTCCTAAGGATAAAGATAATTGACCGAGATAGAGAATGGAAAGACGTCTAGACTTGCTCGGTGATTTGGGGAAGATCTAGCTGACCTCTAGATTTGATTCTCTTGTGTACCTAGTCCAGGTCACAAGTCTCCTAATATGAATTTGGTGTGTTTTTTTTTTCTTTCAAATCTAACCCAGACCCTAGAAAGATGTAATAAAAAATATGTATAATAATTTTTTCATCTCTATCCAGCATCTTAGCATACTTAACATGTGCCCTTTAGAAGCACAAAGGAAAATCATCAACATGACTCTCAAGGAATCACATCAAATGACATTTAACATCTGGTTCTAAGGCACTGAGTTACCTGTTCAGAGAATAAGAAATGAACTTTGAAAGAGTGAATAGGCTGCAGGTAGGCAGAGTCTTGAGGCAAGCCTGGAAAAATGCCCAAGTTTTGATAGACAGAGCTGGGCATGAAAGCATAAGGGAAGAAGCTGGTTAGTTCCCCAAAGAGGGCATGAGCAGCAGGAAACTGGTCAGCTATTTCATACTAGAGAAAACCACCAATCAAAGGGACAACTAGCATGGGGCCTAAAACTGTCCAAAGAATTAGAGGATATAAAAGAAGTTCAAAACGCGAAGTGATTTATTCAAGGTCACAGAGACAATTAGTAGCATAGTCATAAACATACCCTTTAACCAAGTTTCCTGTTTTTTTATACTAGTGGTGATTCTTATGTCCCCATAGAGTTTGGGTCAGCGCTCAGGATGACAGGGCAAACACACAGAAGCACTCAAATTTAGCAGGAATAGGACTTTCAGAAACCCAAATCAGTAACATTGGTAAGTAGTACGGTGGCAAGTACATCTTCCAGGGTCATTTCTACCATTTGAAGATGAGCTGGTTTCATGTCTGGAGACATCCTTTCATGTGGCATATGCATCCCACCTTTAACCGAACTCCTACAACACACACAGGAGTAGCACATGGCACTCAGGTTGTGAACCTCATAAGGCCTCACTCCTAAGTCCACATGCTTGTTATCTCTTAGGGACAAAATAGTGCTCAGAGATTTCTTTCCCTTGTCTTAAATACAGCTTGTCTCTTTTTGTTCACAATACTTTGAAATCCCCCAATATGCTTTATCTTCAATTTCTTCCTCATTCTGAAAGCCATCTATTGACTACCATCCCCTTTAAGATACAGAACAGCCAAGAGAGCATTCCCAAGTAAGAAGTATCTTGGTATCAGGGCAGTACATACACTGGTCACATATCACTCACCACTTTTTCAGTTTTCCTGAAATGAGTATTGTTCACCCATCCCCTATGCAAATCACTTGTGTGGGAGCTATGGTTTATTCCTTATTTGTACCCCATGTAGACACATGTAGCCCAGCCCAGCATCTGGAACTTCTTGATTGATTGACTGGTAGATTGAACGCAAAAGGGATATTACCAATCAACTAATTATGCTGATGGACAAAGGGAACGAAAATACAATTTACTGGCATAAACATTATTATGGCCTTCACTGCACAGTAAATTCCTTACTTTTGTGTACCTCATCTCTGACATGTGCTATTTGGTCTTTGAAGAGAAAGTTCACTATGTCCTTCCCCTCACGTAAACTTTTGTCCCTCCTCCTTCCAGTGGTACCTCCTGTGTTTTCTTGGGGTTTGAATTCTTAAAAGAGAGCATGTAAACATTCTCCTGCAGCCTGCTGCCTGCCAGAGCCAAAGGCGTTGTCAGCGACTAGCCAGCAGCAGTAGCACGGTGCCGGGCTGTGTTTTTGCAAGTACAAGACAGAAAATCCATGTAATTACCTCTGAAGCTGGAGAAGCTGTGCCGCCTGACAGAACAGCATGTGTAGGAAGCACTTTGTCAGGCCTCCGCTGACTAATTCCCCACTCCACCCAGGGTTGAGTGTGCCAGTGTGTGTGGAGGTGTGAGTGTGTGTGAGCACGCCTGCGTCTTAAGTCTTGCAGACAAGTCCATATTTAACTCTAAGATTCCACCATCCTGGTTTCCAGTAATCCATGTTCTTCTGCTCTCCTGCCCAGAGGGAACCTGGACTTTGGAAAGTCCGGCACAAACCATAGAACCTGCTGGTTGCATCTTCCCTTTCCCTGGATAGGCAGTCAGGCAGCTTGCATTCAGTGCTGCTGCCCAGAACAGAGAAAACCATAGCCCCTTGCAACAAATTGACCCCAAAAACTTCAATATTGAAGCATTCCTTGAGGTAGGAAAAAAAGACCTGCCTAGAGTAGATACCGTACAGCATCCCAAATACTGCAGTACTCAAGGCATCTTATCTTCTGCTTTCTGATCGATGTGAGTGTTGTGAGTTAGCTTAGATGTCCAGAACTATCTTCTGGAGGAAACCCAACTGAAAGACCTACAGAGTTAACAAGAAAGCAGGCAGGTATAGCTCTCCCTCATACTGGCTTATCATAACAATGAATCTTAGATCTTTCTCATAAATGAACTTATTTATTCCTTGCTGGTTGATAGACACATATAACAGAAAGGGTGTGGGTGAAAAAGACTTCAAAGTGTGTCTTTGCTTCTTGTTACAACTCCTGACTTTCTCCACGACACTGTGCTTTCATTAAAGTAGAAGCTTTAAGATTTTGTTGCTGATTTTTAGTTTTTTTATTTACTTGTCTTTGGCTAACCAGTAGGTCCCTAACCCCCATGCCACAATAGATATTTGCCAAATGCATGAATGTATGAACCCAAATAATAATCTTTCTGATATCTGTTTCTATAGGAACTTGAGACATGCTAACTCAAGATTTGATAACTTGGCATGCTGAAATAGAGAGAATCTGAGAAGCTGGAAGGTTATGCTCACCCTTCACCCCATCACCTTTCTCCCCTCAATGTCACTAAACCATCATATGAGAGGTGTTACTATCAGAGAAAAGACCCCAGAAGAATTCTAATAAATTAAACTTGCTAAGTGTCCCCAAGCTTATTGCATTTATCTCTACCCCCAGACTCTTATCTTCCTCCAAAACTGTCCAGTCTTCATTAATTGTTGCATTAAATACTCAGACCTAACTGTTTCTTTGGTTCTTTTCTTATAAAGGTGCCCTTGTCACATAAAACAAATGAATTTGCATGCTTTTCTCCTATTAATCTCTTCTTGTCAGTTTAATCTTTAGACTTAGCCAAGAACCTGAAGACAGTAGTGGAAAACATTTCCCCTCCAACAGATGACATATATATATATATATATATATATATATATATATATATATATATATATTCAATGCTTTTACATTACAAGATTGTGTAGATAAAGGGAGAGCACATGTGTGGTGTTCTGCCAATAGGCATTACCTACTTTCCTTATTATTTAAAACAAAAGACCTAAGAAAAAGTTTCCAAATTAGTAGTGCTCTAAAAGCTATAGTTCCTAAAGTTTTTGGAAGTAGTGGTAATAGAGAAATAAATAGCCCTATTGTGTATTTTACACTATTGTATATAAATTTGCTTCTTCCAGTTTTCTGCCAGATCAGTTAAACAGTCTGTGAGCATCCTGGTGGAAATCTAAGAGAGGCAAGCAAGGCAACAGGCGACAGTGCTTGCCCCTGGCCAGTTCTCCTGCATCCCTTCATTACCAGTGACTCTCCCCCTAACCAGAGAGGCTGTGCTCTCAACTCATTCCTTTTCCAGTTGGCTGGCAGAGAACAATTTGACAAACAGACTTATAATAAGGGACCAGGGGGCTGGGATTAAACTCTTACTTGGATATTTGCATTTTTATGGGGGTAGATCTGAGTTCAAAGAATAGGCCAATATTAATGACATTTAGGATATCAGTAAAAGAGATGATTTTATACCGTAACTCATAGACTGCTTGACAGTTCATAAGAAATAAGAGCTCACCTGCCATATTATTCTGTATTTGCTACCTATCAATATGCCCCTGCACTATGGACTCCGGATGAAGAGCTTGCATTACAGTCACTCATGAAGCTGGCTCTGCTCAGCCATCACACTCTTTGAATGAGAGCATTCATTGGCTTCAAGCTATTGCTTTGATACACATCACTGTTTTGGAAACTTTGTGCTTGAAAATTGCAAACAAAGTTATGTGTATACAGAATCACTGGAGGTAGAAGTCCAGGCAGCTATAATCAGCCAAACCAGGCCCGGACAATTCCCCATGGTATGCCTGCTAATGTTTTGTCAGCTGAGTTTTATATGACTTAAGCAAAAGGACAGAGCCACATGAGCAGCGTAGCTGGAATTATGAAAGCTAATAATGATAATGATGAATAATTCATAAATGATAAAGCCGTGTTGTTTCCTTCATAGAGCTTTCTCTAAAGGACTTGGCTGAGAGACTTGAGCAGGGAAGCAGAGCTCCGAAGTGTGCAAGGGTTAATGAAGGAATTGTGGGGCAGAAAGGAGGACTTTCTTCTGCTGGGCTAGGATTTAATGCAGGGAGGAAGGGGCTTTGATTGTTCCTCTTGACTCCAATCCCCAGTTAATCTCCGTGATTAATATGCTCAGTCATCTGATGTGTGTGTGCTACTTTCACACCAACTGCCCGTTTTAAAAGTCTGACCTGAACAAAACTTCCATTTCTCCATACCATTTCAAAAGAAGACCCCAAATCTTAGTAAAAGTTCTCTAGCAGGAAGATCAAAGCTGTGTGATCAACAATTTTTGTTTTCATTTTTACCCTAAAGTTGATCTCTACAAACTTTATTTGCATTAACTTCTTTCCAGTTTAAAGAATTAGTCTAGTTATCACTCCCTTTTATTTCCTATCTGATAGATACTAGTTTAGACTTATTTGGGGATCTATTTTATCTTTCATCTTGCTAGTTATTTTAATTTGCATTTTTTTCTGAATGAAATGTGAGACAGAAATTAAATATACAACTATATATAGAGAGATATAGAGATAGATGCTTAGATAGATTGATAGATAGATAGATAGATAGATAGATAGATAGATAGATAGATAGATAGATAGATAGATAGATAGATAGATAGATAATAGATAGATAGACAGATAGGTAGAGTAGCATCCTGGAAATTGGTGGTAAGACAAAGAGACAAGGGGAGGTTTAAGATTATTAGGAAATGTTGAAGAAATATGGACAGAAGCTAGAAAAGTCAGAAATTACTTGTCCAAGTAAACTATCAGTAAAACATGTATCTGGGTTCACTGGAACATTCACAGGGAAACAAAACATCATATTCCCTGTTCCTATTGTTCAAAAGTTGATGGCATTAAACCTTAAAGCAACAAAAGAGCTGCAAAATGATAAAAGTGATAATAGGAGGAAGATTAAGGAAAAAGGACAATTCTTTGATGAGAAAATGTGATAAGTGCTGTAAAATTTAAAAAATCTGGGTAAATCTAAGGCAAAGACAGTAAGGCAAGTAAGTTCTGTGCAACTTAGTATCATCTGCTAAACAGAGCAACTTGATGTAACTTACCACCCTCCCCTGCTGTACAGGAAGAAGGATGTGAATGAACACTGGTCATTCCAAATTAAAAAAAAAAAAAAGTTGTGAGGACAATTCAGTACCAAATGAGACAGTACATTGATGGAGACAACTGGAGGAATTTTCTTTGACACCTGCAGGTTTTATATTCTAATCAAATAACACCATTCTGATTTCGCTTCATCTTTTCAAAAGTCAGAGTTTCAGGGACAGATAACAGGATAACTCTCCATGGTTCATGGAATTATTAAAACAGATGGTATTTATGAAACAAGTTTTGAATAATGAAATATAAAATGGCAAGAAAGTCTCATTTTAACAGCTTTATTGAATTATAATTGACATAAAATGAACTGTACATATTAAAAAACAAAGTTTAATAAGTTTTGACATATACACTACAGAAACCATAAACCCAATTAAAGTAATGAGTGTATTTCTCATATCCAAAGGATTCTTGGGCCCATGATAATTCTTCCTTCCAGTATTTCTCTCCACAAACCTCCCTGAACAATCACTGATGGTTTGCTATCTGTCACAGTAGTCTGTGTTTTCTAAAGTTTTATGTAAATGGAATCTCATAAGAAGTGCTTTTTTGTCTAGCTTGTTTCTTTTATTGTAATTATTTTTAAGATTACACCACATTGTCAAGTGCTCGTTTTTAGTTCACATTTTTTTATTATTGCTGAGTAGTATTTTCTGCATACTTCAAAAACTGTTTATCCATTCATTTAGTGAAGAACATTCAGCTTTCTTCAAGTTTTTAGTTATTACAAATGCAATGATTATGGAGAGTGGTGTTAAAATGAATGTTTACAGGTTAATCATTTAGGGAATAGACTATAGTGAGTCAAATTGTAACCAGGTGGTGCAGCTGGGAAGGGGTGCCAATAAAGATTAACATCCTGGATGATACATGCCTTGAGGGCATGTGAAAAAAGAAGCATTTTGGGTGGAGTGTAGAATGAAAATATATCAGACACCCCCAAGAATAAAAAAAAGAAAGAGGAAGTGAAAGAAGAAAAGTAAGAGAAGGAGGAGGAGGAGGAGGAAGAGGAGAGGGAAAGTAGAAGGAGAAGGGGAGGAGAAGGAGGAGAAGGAGGAGGAGAAGAAGAAGAAGAACAAGAAGGAGAAGAAGGAGAAGAGGAAGAAGAGGAAGAAGAAGAAGAACAAGAACAAGAAGAACAAGAAGAAGAACAAGAACAAGAAGAACAAGAAGAAGAACAAGAACAGGAACAAGAACAAGAACAAGAAGGAGAAGAAGAGGAAGAAGAAGAGGAATAAGAAGAAGAGAAGAAGAACAAGAAGAAGATGATGAAGAAGAAGATAGAAGTGAAATATCTTCTTCAGGTTTGGAGTGTTGAGAAGAAGCATCTGAGATAAGCACTTTGTAAGATGCCATCTTGGAAGCATTTTAGGGCCTAGACACTGGAAAGTAACTGGGGTAGGTAACTGGGGACTTGTGGCATCAGTGACTCTGGGTTTTCTCCTTGTTTGTAAATTAATCTTGTCAGTGTTACTTTGAATAGATTTGCAACTGCACATTTGGTGCAAGAATTCATAGAGACGGGTTTAAATATTGGCTTCTATCTTTGCAAGTTTCACCACCTTTTCCCACCCAGTTTCAAAATAAAGATAATGATTAATGTTTTTAAGTTTTAAATGTTTATTGTTTTAAGATATTGATAGTTTAAGATATTTTAAGATATTAATATTTTAACATGACAAGCTAGTTTAATAAAACTCTTTACAAAAAAGGTGGTGCTGTTTTATATCACTATACTACAATTTGAGAATTTCAACTCTTTCAAGTCCTTGCCAGAACTAAATAAAGTTAGTCTTTCTACAAATGTGTAGCATTATCCAATTATATTTTCATTTCACATTCCTCTAATGATAAATACAATGAGTAACTCTAATTTTCAAAAACATCTTTGATGAAATATCTATTCAAGCCTTTTGTCTACTTTCATTGTTTTCTTACTAAGGAGAATTCTGGATATGAGTGTTATAGTGCACACATCAGGCTTTTGATAGGTTATTTATTGGTTCTAGCAGTTACACATACACACCAGGCAGAACAGGGCCAGGGAAGGTGACTCGTGTGGCTGGGAGGCAAGTCAAACTTCCCCCACCCCCCCCCCCCCCACCCCCCGCCTTCTCTGGCTTCTCATTCTCCTTTCCTTCTTCAGTTCCTGACTCCCAGGCCCACTCACACCTGCTTTCATCCATTGGACAAGGTATGTTCAATCATGGGGAGGGCTCAGTACCACAGGTGCCAGTCATTGATGCTAATGGTGTAAGGGCAAAATCCAAAAATAGCTCATTTAGCCTACAGATCTTTCTTAGAAACAGGACTTAGAAATGTTTACTCCTTTATTAGCATTTAATAACTCTAGGTTTTACATTTGTTTTGATAAAATATTTTTGCATTAGTCTTTGCATATGGTGTGAAATATGGATTAAGGTTTATTGTTTTGCTGAAAATACTATATTCACTGAATTGCTTTGCACCTTTGTAATTTCTAAGATTTTGTTTAAAAGTTTGCAATTAGTGCTCATGAAGATTATTGGTGTGAAGTTATTTTTTGTTGTAGTTATTTGTTTTTTTGTAGCATCTTTATTTGGTTTTTGTATCAAGGTAATTTTATCCTCAATATTTGCTAAATATTTTATGTAGAGTTGGGAATATTTCTCATTTAAACATCTATTTAATTTAAAAGGTATACAGTTGGTCTTTATATTTTTATTACTACTGTTTATCTGTAGAATCTGTAGAGATGCTGTATCTCTCATTTTCATTAGTCTAACTAATGTCTTCTTGTCTATTTTTCCTGAAAAATCTGACCACAGGTTTATTTGTTGGCCTTCTCAAACTCTTGGCTTTATTGATTTTATGTTGTGCTTATGTTTTGTTTTGTTTTGTTTTAATTGTTGATTTGCAGACTGCACTTGTTTCTTTAACTTCCACTTTGAGCTTCTTTTCCCTTTGCTATTTTCTTAAAGTGAAAGTTGATATAATTTATTTGAGAGTTAAATTATTACTGAACAAATGTTTGGTGGTATGAACTTAACTATTAACTGTATTTTTTAAATGTTTTTAATTTTCTTTTATATTTAGCTTTAAATATGGTTAAAAATCTATTTGGATTTCTTTTTATAGCCTGGAGTTATTTAGAATTATATTATTTATTTTCAAATTTTGGGAAATTGAAGATCTTCCTAGTATTGATTTCTAATTTAATTTCATTGCTTGTAGAGGATAATGTGAATCTTTTAAAATTTACAAGACTTTTATAGCCAAGGATATGATCTATCTTGGTAAATGAGTATTTGATATTTTAAAGAACATATATTCTGTCAGTGCTGGGTAATCTAACAGTATCAGTTAGATCAGACTGATTGATAGCTGTATAAATGACCTTTACCTTACTGATTTTTCTGTCCATTAGTCCCATCATTAGTAAGAGATGAGCATTAAAATCTCCTTTTTCCACTATTTATTGTAAATTGTCATATTTCGTCTTGCTATTTTTCAGGTTTGCTTCTTGCAATTTGAGACATTGTGCATCTTATGTTTTTGGAACTAGGTTTCGCTACGGGCCCCAAGCGGGACTCGAATCGTGATCCCTAGCCCAGGCCACTTCATAGGCTGAAGCTTACAGGCACGAACCACCATGCCCAGCCCTTATTTTAATAGTATTCACATCAGATTTCTTAGTATATCATTTCACTCTTCCCATACTCTTGTCACTGTATTTAAATTACACTTTTTGTATATGACTGAGACTTGCATTATTAACTTTTAAGAAATTTAATAATCCATGCATTCATATTGGTGACCATCTGAATTTTGTGTAATCATTTATATGGATACTTTTAATCTATCATCTTATTTATTTTCTGTTTTTCTCAGTGCTTTCTGATTCTCTTTTTCCCTAATATTTGGCTTCTATTTTGATTCAGTACTTGTAAGTTTTATCCATTATGGGCGTATAAGTAGTAAATTTTCATATTGTTAATTTGGCCATTTCTTAAAGATTTATGTCAAAAACATTTTACTTACAAAAAAGCTAATCTCCAGTGATATGTATCAATTTAGTAGCATTGTACAAACTTAAGTAGAATTCTTCCAAAGCTCGCCTTGTACTTTGTCCTATTACTGTCACCCATTTCATTTTCATATATGTGATTTCCATTTTTATGCACTGCATAGGTATAATTTTTGCTCAGTCTTTATTTTGAAGATATTTATATAATAAGAAAGGATTATTATTAATATACAGCTGTTCATTTTCTGGTATGGGGTTAAGCTTTTCACTGTATTTTTTTCTTTTTTACAGTACTTCTAACACATTTGCTTCTGATGAATCACTTAAGCATTTTACATATTAACAATCAACATTTCACCTTAAATTATTAAAAGGTATTTTTTACTTTCTATAGAATTAAGGATTTTTTTAACTAATTGAACAATATTTTTTTTCCAGGGTTCATCTGTTGCATTGCTTTTTTATAAGATCGTGGATGTCACCTTTATCTTTTATTTTTGTTTTTGTCCTCTTTCTCTGATTAAAGACTTTTCAAATATGTCTTTGAACAATTTGGTTATTACCTATCTTAGTATTGTTTTCTTCATGTTTCTTTTTCTGGGGGTTATTTGAACTTCTTAGATCTATAGACTTACCAGTTTTCAGTTCTGAAAATTTTCACCATTATTTTTCTAAACTTATTTCTGTCCCCTTTATTTTTCTCTCTCTGGTGATAATTAGATAATTCTGTTTGAATTATGACTATATATTTTAAAATATTACTGATTTTGAGCATTTTTCATTACTAATTTCAAGTTCATTAGTTGTTTCATATATAATATGAAATATGGTGTAAGAATCTGTGATTTTTTTTTCATCTCCAGAAGTTTGATTTGGGACATTTTGTGATACTGTTTTTGTCATTAATTGATTTTTAAAATAATTTTCTGAATGTTCTTATTTGCTAGCCATTACATTAGTGTCACTTTTGGATTGATTTCAGTTGATTGATTATTGTCACCATGTGTTCTATGCCTATACTCCTTTCCATGCCTGAATATTTCTGATTGACTTTGAGACATTGTGAATATTTTAAAATGCTGTAAATTTATGTAATTTTACAAATACAATTGGATTGTGTTCTAGTGTCTTGTTAAATACTCATATAATACTCAAAGTTTGATTCTTTCAGGTCTTAGTTCTATAGTATATTAAGTGAATCTAGAATAGTCTTTCATATGGAGAAAACCAGTCCCTATTACTGAGACAAAACTTCATGAGCATTTTGCACAACAATGCATAGATTATAAATTTCTCCAGTCTAACTGATAGGAACAGGCTATTCCCTAACCTGTATGAATACTAAGTCTTCTGATTGGTTGTACAATTATTTCCCTGAGCACAGTACCCTCCCTATACACCTTTCATGACCACTAACCTGCTGAATACTTGAGGACAATACTTCTTGACAGTTCTCTGTCTACACATAATGTCCTTTTCAGTACTCTTTTCCATTAACATTAGCTATGTTGTCTTTTCCAGATTCTCACACTATCTGTGGAACTGAAATTTTTCCAAAATCTGTGTCAATTTCCTTTCCCTGGTTTTCTGACCTGAAAATGCAAGGTAATAAGCTAGAGCAATTATAAGGCTCACTCCTCTTTGTTTCCAGTATTTCAGGAGTCACTATTCCTTGTTGTCTAATGTCCAGTGAATTGCAAACTATTGTTACATGTCTGTTAAGGTAAACTCTTTCCTTGTTACTGCAGCTTCTGAAGGTTACTTATCATTAATAGAAAATTATTACTAGCTAAAACATATAAATACAATCAAATACATTGTAGCAGAACTGTTCATGAACAAAAAGATATGTAAAAGGATATTAATTAATTATTTTTAAAATATGATAAATGCATCCAAATTTACTATGAGGAAAAGAAAATAAGAATGAATAGAGAAACATGTTTGGTTTATAAAGCTTTCCAGCCTACCATGCTTTTATTCTAGATTTTGTTCACTAGAACTCATCAAACAATTCCTTTGAGAGAATGAAAGTTCCACTATATCAAATGGTTTCAGAATAATTGACTTTGATGTCTGATATTAACTGCCTTAATTACCCAACTATTCTTGATTTTGCAATTTTGAACATATATCTTATAGTGTTCATCCTTGCTGACCACTTGTAGTGTCCCTAGCACATTTGTCATTTTCAGGGTTGGTTGTTTGTTTAGTCTGTGCTTAAACCATACTCATTTGACTAACTTAAAGCTTTGATGACCTATAAGTTCATCAGTCCCCTGAGAACTGTAATACAATCTATCATTTCTTTCTTACACCCTGTGTGCTTCCCACTCATTAATCTTAAATAATTCATTATATCTATGCCTCGTTACTACATAGTGATTCTGTGAGATTTATTTTTATATTCCAAATGTATCTGGTATATTGCCTTATGCATGGTAAATAGTCAAAGAAATTGTCTTGAATGAAAGATAATGATATATGAGCAAATAGTAGTGAGTTTGTGAGAGTTATCATCACTATGATCTGTTTAGACACAGGCCATGTTTCAGTCTGTTTTCCTGAATGGATTCTTTAACCACCTACAACTGCAATCAGAACCTAAAAACTAAAGGGGGAAAACTTACACTTTACAGTCTTCTCACCAGGCCTGTTCTTCTGTGAGCCTGTGATTGCTTGTTTGTTTACTCTTAAACTCAGGGTTTTGATGGTATCCTGACTTATCTTCTGCCCCTTAGTTTCTATTTTCTCTTTCTCTGTTCATACACGATTTAAAGAAGCATTAATTGATTTTAGCAAGTCACAGAATTTGGTGGTGGATCAAGGAGAAAGACTATGCCCTAAGACAGAAGAAAGAAGCAATGCCACTTTCCAATGTTCCTGCATGTTTTAGCCTGAGGGCTTTTTAAATCTCAGACTGCCAGGCAGTTGTAACTGGTCTCAATTAATCGAGATTTCTGAAGCTAAAAATCAATTTCTTTTTTTTTTAAATTCGCATTAAGGATCAAGATTATTTTATTATTACATAGAATGAATTCAGCAAATAGAAACCTGCTCACTCACCCAGCACAAGAAGGACTTGAAGTAAGAACAAGGAGAAAGTAATGTGATATGCTTTAACTATGACAATACCAGCCTTCAGATTTGGAGATACACATTTGCTCATGCTTTCCTACTACCTCTTTTCCTTTTCATATCACTAAATTCCAGCATCTTTCATGGACCTTCTCCTCTAGGAAGACATCTATTCTTCTTCCCTTTTACTCTTTCAAACTACCTCTACACTTTCTATCTGAAAGAGTATGATTCAATGCTACAGTAGCATATATTATTGGATAGTATATTTTTAAATGTTATATCACCTCTTAGGAAAGAATTTTGATTTTTGATTCAGTGGTTTACATAGTGAAAGGCAAAGAATGAAATAACCAATGGTTAGATCAGTGAAGACTCATTAATTGATTCTTTAGAATTTGCTGATTGATATGGGCATTGATGGACATTTTTGCTGCTCTCCCTCTATCCATGTCCCCAGTAGACATGCCTTGGAAGCTAGAGATGGAAACTATGAAAACATATTCATTCTAATTTTGAAGAATGAACTGATAATCTTCCAGGAAGAGTGTGGGGTGTGTCCCCTTACTCTACTCCCACTAGATAATTTTATCTTGAGCCCCAGAGCATGCCCTTAGTCAGTCCCTCAAAACAGCAAGCAATGAAGCTTACTCCTTGTTAAGCTACCACAAGATCTTTTATCTTAAATTGCACCACTAGGCAATCACATATTGTTTGAGAATATCACACTTAATCACATCTGGCGCCCTTTTTATGTCCCTGAGTTTTATTGAGCAATTTGTAAGAGAAAGAAAAAAATAGCAGAATTGCTGAAGAACAGTTCTAACCAATAGCAAACTATTTATTCAGAATATTGAAGTAATAACAAAAATATGTAGGAAGCAATAGGTCAACTATTTAGGGGTAAGACGTGAGTAAGCAATTCATGCCAGGAAATAATTTCAAAGCCCAACAATGTGCTGCAAATGAAATCACTGTCATTAATAACAGCAATCTAGTTCAAAGGGAAGCTATTCACTGAAGATGAAGAAGTTCTAACTGACATTCCCTCTTCCTCAGTCACCTAGAGGTTGTCGTACCTATGGGGTTAGAAAATATCATAGAAGGACATTTATTAAGTAGGGAATATACAGTTATTTTATCTGCAGAAACTGAAATAAATTTAGGTAATACATTAAATCATGTTTTGTTTCTCTATTGTTTTCTTGATTTCTGTTTTCCATTTGGTGTTACATGAAGAAAGAGGTAGCTGCCCATATAGTGTGACTTCATACCAGACAAACTGTCTTCCAAATCCTATGTCCTAAAACTGGTCTTTAGTATTTAAATTTGCTTCCTCTATTAGAAATTCATTTCATTATCCATGGTAACCTCAATGCCATTGCAAATGGCCCATAAAAGCAAAATTTTGTTTTGTGGTTAGTCTTGTCTGTTAACTGACTAATGTTTCATGTCTGACTTTTCTGCCCCAGTTACAAACTTCTGTCATAACATTTGACTCCACTCTACCAGCTCTCTCAGCATTGACAGTCACATGCTGATGCGTGCCCTATTGAGACCATGCCCTCCAGCATCACACATTCTATTGTAACACAAGTAATATAAGGGAGTGTGCCTTTCACAACACATGCTCTTAATTTATAAAAAGGATAAAGTAGTAATTCTAAAATAGGATGAGCTTCTATGCTTCTTACATATTAATGAAGAATCCACACATATTCATATACATTTGTCCGTTTACTAAAACTTTCCCACCAGAAACCAGAACTAGGAAATGATACATGACTTTACATTGACATACTTTAAGTGCTATTACGATGACTCCTCCCCCATTTGAAGGGAAAGTTTACTTGAATTTTTTTCTAATAAAGACTGCCTCAGAATCATATTTGTAACTTTGGCCCTGGAGTGTAATTGCCATTACATTTGGCTCCTATAAGGTACATGGTAATATCTGATGCTGTCAAGTTGAAGCTGGGATCCCAATATGGGCAGTATTAAAACTTAGGCATTGATGCCATTAGCTGTGTCTGAAAAACACAGAAGTAAAAGATGGTCTAAACAGGATAAGGCTACTGACTTAAACAGGATAGGGATTTTTTTACTTTGTTGCAAATGCTGGCTGTGTACCCAGAAGAGAGAATGTATCACCCAGAGCATGTGTAGAGTAAAATTGGAGCCTTTGGCTTTTAAAGAAAACAAAAAGAGAGATAAAAAGGAAAGGAGCAGACTAGAGAGACTTTTGGGGAGAGGAGGGAGATGAGAATGGTAGGTGGGTAAAGAGTAGCTCAAGAGCCCAGGCTGGGCAGAAGACCCTGGAAGAGAGAGCTGGTGGTGGCAATGAGCCATAGTGACCAGCAGGACAGAATAGTAGCCAGTATGGAAAATGCAGCACTACGGCAAGGTGGCATAGTGAGCTGGTATCTGGAGATGGCCAGGGATTTGGAAAGTTGACTTGGCATCAGCATTTTGCTGAAGCAGTTTAAAGAGTCTTGGAGAAGTGGAGCAGCTCAGAACACTAGAGAGAGAAGAAACAAAGAGAAGATGCTGGAGACAGACTAGAATTTGCAGAGTGTCTGCCTGATTTTTGGAGGGACAAAGCGGGAACATCATGGACATGTGACTTTGGGAACTTTGGGACTGAAAATGGTGACTGGGGTAAGATAACTGGCAATTTGTGGCTTTAAAAACGTTTTGTTTTTCCCATTGAATTTCCTTATTATTAAATTCTGTTGTTAAATTGCATTTGAGTGGCAATTGCTATGTGTGGATGGTATGAACCTGAGGGAAACTAGGTGGCCCAACTTGCATTTTATATTGTGACTTGTTGGTTGGAGGCTTCTGCTCCCTTTTGCACCCGATTTCAAAGTGACTGTTCTGGGAAAAAAAGACAGGTTACCAAATCACCTCTGATAGATATGCCAATAAACCAGAGTACAGTTTGATAAGGAGAGATTAAGGAATATGTTTTCTGTTCCTTAAGTACAGTATGCCATTGGATTCAGAAGCTGGTGCTGGAAAACAGAATTTCTCATTCATGTCTCAGTGAATCCCATATGGGGAATGAGTTTCTCACCTCTAACGCTTCAGAAACTGCTTTGCTTCAACCCCATGGGTAGGCAACCAGACAGAAAGGAAATAAATGAGACTTCCATGTTCAGATATTTGAGAAAAGCAGGAGGGGAGGATTGTCAACCTCAAATGACAATAGTATTTCACTTTTGTTCACAACCCCTCTCACTTTTTTTTTCCCTCTTATCACATTTGATTTCTCATCCTGTTCTCTTGCTTTCTAGTTTACAGTTAGCACTACATGAAGACAGAGAGGTAGCTGCCCATATGGTGTTATTTCATATCACACAACCTCTCTTCCGACTATCATGACTTAAAAACTGACCTTTAGTAACAAAACTTGCTCTCTCTATTAGAAATGCATTACATTAAAATAACTCTGATGTTCAAAAAAACCAGTTAATTGTTCTGGTTTTAAAACTCCAATAGGAAGTTAGTGTGACAGAATTTGATCAAATAAATGTAATAGTTGTGTACAGCTATATCTAAATGCAAATTGGTCAGTGGCAAATACGGGCCTTTTAACACAGAGTTAATGGAACCCTAGAGATTTCTTGAGAAGCTTCCTAAACTTCTAGAGGTGAGACTATTGAGTGGCCCTTTGAGATTCCTGACTCATCTTTCAGTCTCAAATAAAGCAACATGAGTTTCTCTGTCTTAAAAATTCAGATTCCAAGTATATTTCCTCTTGACAAAATGTTTTCTCCACTAAATACTTACTGGAAATTATTTTTTTTTCCATGTAGGGAATGCCAGAAGCAACCTGGGTTGTTATTTAAAATATAACCACACTTTATGATAATGTCAACAAGAAACATTAAGATCCCCCTTCCTTCCCCCAAAAAGCACTATACCCAAAGCATAGAAAGACACAGAAAATTAGGCTGGGCATAGTGGCGCATGCCTGTAGGTGGCAGCCTAAGAAGCCACAGCCGGGGCCACGGATGGCGGTTCGAGTCCCACCAGGGGCACATAGCAAGACCTAGTCCCCCCAAAAATAGATAGGTGTGGTGGTGCGCACCTGTAATCCCAGCTACCTGGGAAGCTGAGGCTGGGGATTGCTTGAGTCTATGGTACCCCGGGTAACATGAGCCTGTGATTCCACAGGCAAAAATAGCAAGACCCTAGTCTCAAAAAAAAAAAACACAGAAAAGTATATCTACCAGATTCCTTATACTTATAGGTGTTATCAAATTATATTAATCTTTTTCATTTTTATGATATTGAGAAATCCAAAATGTAGAGAATTAGTGGGATCCCACAAGGTTTATCTTACTAGAATAATAACATTTCACACAATTTTCTTGAATCCACAAGTTGATGTGATGAGAACCCCATATTCCAGTGAGGGGAAGAGACATGTGACACATGCAGGAATACAATCAGGAGTTTGGAATATTCAAAATCAAGTACCACTAACTCAGTAGTGTTGCTAAAGATTCACCATTGTGTCTGTCTATAGAACTGGGGTGAGCTCACCTTTAAGAATCAACAACAGATGGAAAGAGACCCATATCCAAAGCTCCTCATAGTTAGGGGATTTGAGATTAAGCAAAAAATTGTGAAAAGCTTTGTCTAGGCCACATTTGACTGGTGCCTGATAGAACTATATTTTATGTCTTTGAGCCTGATTTTTTCTTGTTTTTGTGCCTAGTTCTCTGCCGATTGTTTTAACTATGGTTGTTTCCTTAAATGTGTTCATGATTTAGCATTAAACATTTTTTATGAAAATAAAAGTTCTGACAGTTTTGAGATTATAAGGAGTTACAAATAATGAATTTCAAGATCAAAAAAATACAAATAACATTTAACCTGTTATCCTTAAGAATGGGAAAAAAGTGACAGAGAAAAATAAGTCCCTTAAGATCAGCTAGGAACTAAAGAGAAGTTTCCGTGCTCTATTTTTTTAAATGAGATATTCATCCTCCTTTGTGATATTGTCTTTCCTGGGTCAAGATTTCCAGTTTAGAAGTCTCCCTTCTTTCCTAACAAAGAAGCTACTGCTTATGTAATTTGTCTTGAGAAATTTTGTTTTCTTTTTCTTCAAGAAGATGAATGGCTAGAGGTGGGACTAGAGAGCTTACAAGCATGACCTAAGCCAAGAAGACCAGCAAATAATGTAAGACTATCTTCACTCAACTAATTACAGAAATAGAAAATACATATTTGTGTGTGGCAGAACCAACCAAAAACTTAATCAGAAATCAGTTCTAAAAGCAGGACAAGACATTTCTTTTTGTCTAACTCAATTAGTTAAGAAGGGAAAGACAAAGTATGGGAGTAGGTTGAAGAGATTATGTCAGTATAAATTAATAGACTGATATCAATGTCCCATGTGGATCATATGATGTCTTTCTTTTGGAACCCACAGATACGGAAACATGAGGGCAATAATATAAAAAGTTTTTATAAGCAATCTAAATCAAATCTTTACTTTTTTGATAGTATTATCAGAAGTTTAGTCAACTGAACCAGTCAATTCAAGAAATATCTGATATACCATTGGTTCATAAAGATAGTGTTGCTTCAGTGAGTCAATTTGGATACAAATCTCTGGGGAAAAAAAACCTGAGGACACTCTACATCTACTATAGCGAAAATGAAGTTTGATCCCCATGATAGAACAACCAATTCTACTTTAAGTAGAAATAAAAAAACAAAAACTATTTGTAAATGTCTTCAGCTATGTTGAAGGTTGGAGTTTGTGATTTCAATCATAAAATCTACATTCCCAACTTCTTATATTGATCAAACAATTCTGCCAACATTTATTGTTTGTGTATGTTTTATCATGATCCTGCAGTGGTCAGTGTGATTTTGAATGTTCCCCAGTTTAGATAGGGCCAAAAGTCAGGCAGTGACTTCAAGTGAAATAATCATGCTCTTTATCTAAAGAGGACTCTAAATAACTTCTTTGCCACTAGTTACTGTAATGGAGATATTGGTAGTGAGTAACTGCCATGTGGAAATGAAAATTCCTTGACCATGGAATAGTCACACACTTTAGAATAAATAGTGATGTCCTCTCATTCTGGCTTTGTTCTGTCATCCATGTGGTACAATAGAACAAAAAAGATCTGCTCTGATTCATATAATGCTAATTCATATGAGAAAAGTCTGTGGAAGTACTTTGTAACTGCTAAATTTTTAACCAAAATTGTATCAGTGCTTTCTGTTTTATAAGAAATATAAATCAATGTATCCCATAAAGATTTAGATTCTATGTGAAAGAGCTGAAGATCCTGGATTTCATATCTTCTAGTCACCATGTCTTACAGAAGATCTCTTGAGATACAAAACCTCAGTGGGTGATTAATCAAAACCAAGCATCTTTTTTGACTAATACCATCAATCACACATAATAATTGCTGCAGTATTTATAATATATTATTTGGTTTGTAGAACTTAAGTGCAGGGCTGTTAATGTAAATAATCCATGATAAGGGAATGTATCTTTTGTACACATATGACCAGTTTGATCACTTCTCACTGAAAGCTCCATCTGATTGATCATTTAAAAAACTACAGCACTTGCAAGCTATAACATAATTTAATAAATTGTATGGAAACAATAAAGAAAAACCACATTTTGAAAGACAACTAATCTTGGTAATATTGCATAGAGTGGGAAGACAGAGAAAAACAACAACAACAAAAAACGTTTCTGAGTCTCTGTTCCAAGGAACTTACAGTCTTTGCCACAAAATAGGAAGCTTATGATAAAGTGAAATAAAACTTACACAGGTTCCAACATGATGCAGACAAAGGAGAGACCACTAGAAGTTGATTTGATGAGAAGTTAATCTAGATATAGAAAACATAATATATGGTCTATAAATTGGCCCTTGATACATGGATCTGCATTGCCTTGTCAGCTACAGGAAGAGTTAGAGAATGACACTTTAAGCAGAGGGAATATTGCAAGCAAAGCCAAGAGGATAGAAAGATGAGAAGCCAAAAGTACTTGGCAGAGAGGGAGTTAAAATTTTGCTAGAGCTGTGAGAGAATGGATATAAAGAAACAAGTCCATGGAAGACTTGCATGCCATATTTGCATGTCATTTGTCTTAAGTAAGTTTTTCCAAGAAACAGAGTCTGAGATGGAAGATGCTTTCAGGCTGTATATGTAGTTCTCCTGAGGACACCTTTGAGAGAATGGATAAAGCATGACGGATATGCAAAAACTAGATGATCATATTATCTGTATTATCAATCATTCAAACTTTAAGTGTGTTTGTTGGTACATGGGCTTCTGTATTTGTTTTTAATAACCTGCTCAAATGAATCAGTGTTATACCACACAAACATACAAACAAAAAGTACCTAAATAAAAATTAGCAACAAAATTTTATCAGGAGAAATAATTTCTGTTCTTACATAAAACTAAAACATTTTGCACTTATTAAAACTCTAAATGTTCATGCAGGGAAAAGAAAAAAAATAATGCATTTTCAAAAAGTCTAACTTAAAAAAAATTTAAAAACATCCTTCACTGCACCAAGTCATAACGAGGCATATGCAGCAAATGCTGCACAGTTAATGTTGCTCATGGACCCCTGTGGAGCGGAAGGATTTTACCAGAACTGTATGAAGTGCCTTGAAATTAATTTTCCTATAATAGAAACTACTTAAAAGAATTATCTTGCTGTGCAGCAAATCAGTTCATGTGGCAGATTTATGCTTTCATCTGGAATTTTCTTAAAGGGGGCAAAGGCAACAAAGAGATGGTTTGGATGAACTTAAAATCAGAGTCTGTCCAAGTCCTGAGCTTTGTTCTTGGGTTGAAAAGACTTCAGAAAATGTTACGACCTGAATAAGCGTAAGACTGTTTGGGAAAAGCATCAGGCAATTTTCCAAAGAAGTTTCAAGCTAAAAGAACTTCTAACCCACCATTATCTTGAGATGAAGGTACTAAAATTGTGAGAGGAGGTCAAAGCTTTAGTCAGTGACATGCCCAGAGATAGACACACCTGCATAAAAACACAAATATCTGTGTAAACAGTGACATCTCTTACATTTAGAAATGCTTACTAGTCCCCATCATACAGTTTGAGATCTGTGGCAATACATTTCAGTTTGACCTTATATGATAAAAGAGCAGCACAAAGGTAATGCAATAAAAGATTCATTTCTCACTTCACACATAGATTATTTGGAAGCCATTTTGGGTGATCCTTTACTCAGATCCAATCTGTGAAGCAACATGGGTTTCCACTCAGAGATCCAGGCTTGCAGGACATTGATGGAGAGTGTCTGCCTTTTTCATGGTTTTTGTTTGTTTGTTTTTTGTTTTGTTTTAAATTTTTCCAGAATCCTATCTGGCCTGCTTAATGGAGAAGGAATTAGATGACCTCTAGTTTCTAACTGGTCCCCTCAGACCCCTTGAATGACAGACATTGTTACTTCCTCTTTGGAGCCTAGATGAGTTCTAGGATTATTAAATTTGGCAACAGGTATTTGTCATCTATCTGAAATGAGTCATGCTTTACATTCTCCAGTGGATTAATATCATAATACTCACAGAGAACTTGGGAAGGCTATTAAAATAGTCATGAGAAGTAATTCCAAGCACTGATTATATCTATGCATGTAATATGGAAATCCAAGAGAGAGAAAAATTGAGAGAATATGTACAAATGGAGAATAAATCAGTCTTGGGAAAAAATGTAAGAGGAAAAAGATTTAGGAAGATGCATCTTTGAAGTAAGGAGCAAAGATGATGGAAAACAAATCTAATTGTCCAGGTTATAGCTTACAATAATATATGAACAGTGATACCAAGGACGTATGAGAAAACAGTTGTGGAATCCAGAGAATGTTGGGATATTCATGGATTAATAGAAACTTTCCTCCAACTCACCAAGAAGCACTGCTTACTCTGCCTTACTAACTACTATCAGGGAAGAGGGAATGTATTTATGTATCCATAAACAGGAGTGATTTTCAAGTTCCAATATAGCACCATATCTGAGAAGCAAGTGGATAAACAACTTGTTTCTGTATGTCTTTTCAACTGATTTTTTTTTTTTTTTTTCTGCTTGTGACTTCTTAAAAATCTGAGACAAATTTCCCTGGTCAATGGTGAAGTTAAGCTTTAAGACCCTTCCTAAATTCTTTATGACAATTCACAGGAGGTGAAATCTGTCACGCTTCTGCTTAACTGTCCCCAAATAAGCAACAGTGAAAGCACAAAAGAGAAGCGTTTCTCACAGTTTAATTCAGCATACTGATCACCTTTATCATCCCATTCAGGTCTTTTTGTTTGAATCCATTTTAAGAGTTCTGCTCTCTAGGCTACTCCATCTTCTATAAAACATGCATTCCAATAAATTTGGAGGCAAAGGAAAGTACATAGCAAAGTTTCAGCTTCCTTGTTTTAGCTACAACCTTCAATATGAAAATATTCAATAGCAGGTTATCTTGTATTCGGAGTTTGGCCATTAATGCAGAGCTTTTCCCATACCACTTCTTGTTTTTGCTTATAGAAATGGTCCATGTTTTTTGTCTTATTCTAGCCAGATTCTCCCTCCTTTTGGTTTATATAAATAGTATTTCAGCTCTTTCTGGAGTCCCACTCTGGAAAATTCATCTCACTCTCCTGATCTGGAGTAAGATGTATCTTGCTAGTTCTAGTAACCGCTTTCTCCTTGGTTCTGTAGAAAGATAGACTCCTAAGAGCTGAGTGAAAAGCTCTTAACTCCTGTATACTTGGATTTGCAGCCAGCATTACTTTGTACTTTTTGTCTTAAAAACATATCTTTAGAGTCTTACACCCTAAACTTTTCATATAACAAAATTATATTCTCTACTTGCAATTATGATAATTTTGTCAGTAATAATTTATTTTTATTTATATAAATAATTACACACACACATATATATATTTCACACAATTGTAACCCGCAGGGGTCACCCACCACCTCCTCTCCCTGGTCACTCCAGTTGGTCCCCCTGCACTCTCCCAGTTGTGTACTTCCATTTGGTTGTCCATATATTAGTGAAACCATTTAGTTTGTGTCTTTTTCTATCTGACTTGTTTTTGCTAATAAGATTCCTTCCAGGTACATCCATGTTATCATAAATTCACCAGATTTGTCATTTGTAATTGATGAGTAATATACCATTGTGTATGTATACCACATCTTTTTTTTAATTTCATTTTTTGATATTTTACAATATATGATTGTATAATTGCTGATCCCCATGGGAATACCCCACACACACCACATCTCCCCTGGTCACTTTGCCTCCTTACTTTTTGTTGTTTGTCCATGTTTAGCCCTTTAGTCTTTTTGTTTTTTTCTGGATCCATTTCCTCATCCTTGAGGGTGCGATTTCCCCGGACTTGCGATTTCCCGGGACATGCTGTTTATCATTCCTGTACTGCTTTTGGAGCACCTTTGGTTTGTATTATTGTTTTTGTTTCTTGAAGGGTATACCACATCTTTTTCATCCAGTCATTTGTTTTGGGACTTTGGGTTGTTTTCATGTTCAATAATAATTTAAAATAGGATCCTATGTCCAACACAAAGGTGTGGTATGAAATTATAATTACCTATGATTTGTCTAGAAGGTTAAGAGAATACTGAAATGATATATTCATAAGCTCCCTCCCCCTAAAATAATTGTGATATGACTATTTTACTTAGCAACCTAATGCTGGAGAACAATTATGAAGTCTATTACTTAGTTTCTGTTCAAGCCTCTATTCTCTAAGCTTATTGTATCGCTAGTCAACTAAAACCTTCTGCCTGATTTGAGGAATTAGCATGTGAAAATATTTGTTGAACTCCGTCCCTGGTGAAAAATACAATCCAGGAGAGTCAACTTATTTGTGAATCACAAATACATTTTCATTATCTGTTACTTATAGTCAAAGCAAAGTTTCTTGTTTTGGCGAACATCCTATTCACTTTAGAAATAAAAAGTAAGCCCAATTTTTGAATTTATTAATTGTGCATCTCTGCTATAAGCATTAGTTAGCTATTTGTTGTTGAATCTTAAGTAAATCTCTAGTCATAAAAGATACTGCTCAGTTTCCAAACTCTTAGACTCCACTGAGTGGGCTATAATCTTGGCAAGATGCATTTTCCCCATCAACACTCATAATGTCTCCCCAAGGACGAATTTGTCAAAGAAAGAATTTGTAAAGTCACCAACTTCACGGTGGCCCTGGAGAACAAATTTAGCTGATATGTGTAAAGACCTCTAGTGGTGAAAAATGGGGCAGGATTGTCACTGGTGCCAGAGGGACTTTTCTTGGCAGTGCTGGGGAATCTTCCATGAATAAAACAGGAGTAATTCTAACATGATCAGACAAGGAGAGGTTTTCTAGGAGAACTACATGACATCACGTGATACTCAGGCAACTTTCCAGATGAGCTACTTTTATCATGACCCATATTTACTCATTTTTAAAATTCTTGTATCATTGTTGCCATTTGTTATTTTCTTTTTATTGGAGTAATATGAAGTAACTTTATGTAAGTATCATGTTGCATCATAAAAAAATCAACAGGTGTACATACTATATTAAGTCATCAATTTCACGACAATAAGTGTGATTCAACCCTTCACATACTTATTGTTTCCTTTGTCCCTATTTACCCACTTAAAATTTCAGAATATCTTAAAGCAAGAGGAAGATTTGGAATCTTGAAACAAAGTCAGATATTAAAAGACCTAGTTAAAGATATTATTACAAACTATATTATTACAAACTTTTGAAAAAATGCATGTGTTGACTCAGTTTTAGAGCAATGGAATGTTCAAAGTCCTGAAACTAAATGGTTCAGAATCTTTGCTCTATTTCATCCATTACTTTGTAAAACTAGAAAAAGAAAATTGTCCCCAAACATATCTCTGATATTTTAATTTTTTAATTTGGATATAGTCTTCCTCACATGACCAGTGTGTAAATAGAAAATTATTTTCCTTTTGTTAAATAGATACATATGATTTTTAATGATTACACTTGTTCATTAGTCAATGTGAAAAACTCTGAGATTTGGTGGGAAAATATTCATAATTTGGCCTCATCTATTACTACCATGACATATTCTAATGGGAAAATGCATGTCAACAAAATAGTAATTAATAAAGAAGTAAATAAATAAGCACTGCCTGCTTCTTTTCCTCTGAGCATCCATTTGGGAATTTTACTGTTTTGACCTACCAAACTCCTTGCATCTCCAATCTTTGCATCCCCAGTGGACTCTTCTTTCTGAGACAAGGAACAGTTAGTTTCTTTTGGCTCTGCTACAAATTCACTTCCACTCTTACCATTGCATTCACTGTTACAGAAATAGTCTCTCATCTCTTTTCCTTCATCTCTTCCTTATCAAATTAATTGCATCTGGAGCAAGCTAAGTCTTTTGAATATAGCACTTTAATTCTGGTGCAAAACTCTTGGTTCTTTTCTTTCCTAGAGGATAGACTCTTAAATTCTTAGCATGCAGACTTTCTACAATCCAACCAATCCATCTTCCCTTTTACTCTTCTAGTGCCCTTTGCAGCTAGCAAGTCAATCTAGATTCGGTGCACCAACAATCCCTGTGTTATCTTCCCTTCCTTTCTTCATACTTACCTTTCTTGCCTAAAAGTATTTGCTCTTATTTCAAACAACCCCTCAAGACCCAGATAAAGAGCTTCCTCTTCTAAGCAGCTCTCTCAGTTTACTCCTGATAACTGTAATCTCTCATTTCTCTGAATCTATGAGCCACTGTCCTTTCAAAGAAACATACCTTGCCTTGTGGCAGCTTATACGGATATCTTCTATAATTATTTAATTAAGCTTATGTATACAGCCTATTGCCTCAATATGACTGTGATTAACATACAACTGAAAAAATATTTTTTCTTTTCTCATTTTTCATTCACTACTACATAGGACTTTGTATGTAGTCAACACTCCAGAAATAACCAGCAATCAGTTAATAAGTGTTATGGAATCCAGTCTCACCATTCTCTCATTTGGATCACTTCCATAAGATTCCTAAGGTACATCACAGTTAGGGGGTAATCTCAATTTGTTCATTCATTTGCTGATGTGCTTAGTTTTGCTTATGTGATTAATTTAAACTCAGCTTACAAAAATGGCAGCTATTCCATGGTGTTGATTAGATGATAATTTTAAATAAATCAAATTCTCTAGCATCATTTGAGTTCCCAGAGACAAAGTGTAATATAAATGTAAAATTTGCTTTTTAGATATACATGGTACATAGGTAGATAGATAGATGAGAGATAGATAGATGATAAATTGATAGATGATAGATAGATTAGATAGTAGAAGATAGATAGATAGATAGATAGATAGATAGATAGATAGATAGATAGATAGATAGATAGATAGATAGATAGATAGATAGATAGATAGATAGATAGATAGATAGATAGATAGATAGATAGATAGATAGATAGATAGATAGATAGATAGATAGATAGATAGGCAGACAGATAGGCAGACAGATAGGCAGACAGATAGGCAGACAGATAGGCAGACAGATAGGCAGACAGATAGATCGATAAACAGACACATGGAAAATAGTCAAACAGAAGCATTGTTCACCAAATCAAATTTGAAGGATTTGACTATGATGGTTATAATTTCTGTTCTAATAATAATATAACACAAAGTTACAGTTTAACAGATCTCACAAGATGGCAGTTTCTACTGATATTCCAGTTACATTTTATTTGACTTAACTTTAATTAAAAACTTGTTCTCAATCATCTCCTTTGTTGTTTCTATCTCCTTTTTCTGCTAACACTATTAAAGGTTTTCAGCATCATGGCTCTATAGGGACTTATATGAACTTCTACAAGCATGTGTTTTTCAACTAAATCCATGTTGCATCTTTTCATTCTTAGTGAGTGAAGCAGTGTAGTTTCATGCACTTAGATTTTCAGCATACTTGGTGCAATGCCAGTGAAATAGGATCCTAGGAAGCAGAAGGTATTTTTGCTCTAGCTGAGTTCCTTCTGAGTCTTAATTTTACAGGTTGAAGGTACATGACTACTAGACATGCAGTAACTCACTACATTGACCTAATAGTAAACAAGTGTAATATGGCACATAAATGTTTGATATTCAGTTCTAAATGAAAAAATATGTATTCTATAATGAATACTTAATTAGAACTGCAAACTGAATGTAAGGAATGGAGCCCCTACTGCTTCTGAGACAAAGCAGGGTAAAATGAATTACCATCATGCAGGGAATGATATTAATAGTGTCCAGCTTTATAAATGAATCCAATTTTAAGCCACTTTAGTTGCTATCATACTGAGAAAGAGTGCAACATGTCTAACATATCATTTCCTTTCTGGCAAATGACAAGACTTAAGTAGAAAACAATTTTAACTTGCTGATGTTTGCCTGCATTAAATATTTCTAATTATTGAGCATTCACAGTCAAACATAATTTGGAAAACTAGCACCGATGCTCTTTTCAGCATCAGCATATATTAAGAGAAGCCATATCCCTCTTTCCCTCTAAAAAAGGAATAAAGTAATTGAAGGATTGTTTGGGTGACTTTAAAGCATCAGTAATTATTGGTTCTATCTCTTTAGTCTATCCTGAAGAGAACAGTTGGTGTCTTACTATATATGTTAGGTTTATGTGTTGTATTTGTTATTCAGAATGTTTGCAGGAGGATGAAGTCATCAGGAAGTGACGTTGCTGTCACAAAGAGAGGTTCTTCCGGATAGTCTGCAAAAGAGCATTTTCATATTCTAGGAAGAGAAGTTTTGTGGTAATTATTATGATAATGAGGATGATAATTGAACCATAAAAATTGAATCTTCCATAAAGCATCAGTAGATTCTTCTGATTTCTAGAAATTCTGCATGTAACTTTCAATTTACCTACTAGTGAGCAACTTCATAGCATGCTCAGCCGCTGCTAGTCACTGGATTAAACAGAACATTGGGAGGTGGTCTTACAGATTTGGGATTTACAGGCATGCTAGGCAGAGAAGACAAGCGTGGTTGACTAGCACTGCTCAATTCAGTGTGGTATTAAATATGAGGATTTCCTTATATCATGTAAGGAAAGGAAAATGAGGATCAACTGGATGCAACTGGCCCTCTGCTGAGACAAGTGATTGTTCACCTGTAAAAAGTGTTCCACGGTATTTCAAGTCAGAGAGAAGTGGTGATTCAAGGGCTTTGCTCTCTTTAGAGATCCCCTAAGTATTCTTACAGGTTGCTTCTAGGCAACAGTCATATTGTCTAAGGTTCTGGTTGAAAAGGGAGCAACAAAGAGGAGATAAGTTCAAACTCTGTGTAGGTATAAAAATTCAAGTTAGTAGTCCATGTCCTCTGTCTGGAATGTGGGACAACTGGAAAAGACACACACCCTACTGCTTTCATCCAGCCGACCCCTCCATAAACTCACCATATAGTATCTTCCTGGGTGAAAACAGTTCAGACATGTCACAGATGCGTGAGTGTGTGTGTGTATGTGTAAAGATAATATAGCAAAAGTCAGATGAAACACAAGATACACACTTTAGCCAGATACCCACCCAGGCTGCCAACTATCTTTTTACAAACTACCTTTGAGAACAAATTAGCCCTTTATTTTTCCTTAAACCTTGATCATATGAAGCAGCAGCTATATCATTAGCCAAAGAAACAGGAAATTAGACTTAGAAATTGCAAGGCAACTGGTGGATGGATGGAGAATGAATGGAAGCATATATGGATAGAAAGATGCAGAAAAGCACTGAATAGAGAAGAAACTATTTCTTAGATTGCCTTTCTTTTTATTTCTGTTTTATTTTATATTTACTTTCTACTGAGGTAACATTGGTTTACAGCACTGTATTATATGATGCAGGGAAATGTACTCCTTCAAAATTCATTTGTCTCTCCAAACACCACTGTCTCGTCCTTCATTAATACAGGAATTGGACCTTGAGGTAACTTTTGTTTGAGAAGTTATTTATTGAGAGAGTTTTTTTGTTTCTTACATTTTACATAGGATGTATCAGCCCAAGTCTTAGCTTAGAAAAGGCAATAAGACAGCTTACCATGTGTAAACTAAAGGTTTCATATTTATTTGTTCTTCAAAACAAATAATGTTTTCATATAATCCTCACTTTTGCAAAAAGGAAATAAAAGTAAAGAAGGGCTTAGAAACTTGCTCAAGACACAACCTGGAGTTGATGATCAGGCATTTAAACCCAGAAAACTTGGGAGTACTTGCTTTTAATTGCTGTATTTCTCTGCACATGCAAATTAGACCCTTTGAGAGACTAACATATAGCTGGAAACTGTGCAGGTAGGAGAATCTCATCGATTCTCAACTTGGTGTCTCTTTCATTGTTCCTCAAAGCCCCCCAAACTTTGAAGCACAAAATGTTGACTGACTCTACCCCTCGCTGCAGACAAACTCTGGAGGGAGCGAGCCAGCCTGGATAAGATTATAATCACACAGATATGTCTTGTTTCGGAAAAAGGCATGGTGTCAGGAGAGGAGAATGGATGCTCTCCGTCCATGGGCGACACCCCTTCCCCTCCATGATATACGGACACCAAAGACACCGTACATCATGGTGACATGCACTTAAACTTAAAGCTGGTCCAAGCGCTTCTGTGTTTCCCGGGGGAGCTGCCATAAGCTGTGATCTATGGAGAGGGCCCAGGGCTGCTCTCTGCTTGGGTTTGTTCTGTTTAGAGTAATCCTCCAAATACAATTATTGTTTTCACTGTGAAGAGGCATTTCTTGGAGGAAAAAAAAAGGGGGGGGGGAGTGATCTGCATCAGGAAAGAACAGGATAGAAAAAAAAAATAATGTTTTTCTTTTCCAAGTAATGGTTGTCTAAAATAAAGTAACATATTGTAACAGGGAGAGTTAGACTGGGAATCAACGGAGATAAAGGAGATGGTTCCTAGGTCTGGTTTTTCCCAAATCATTTTCTGTGACCTGGAGCAAGGAAGTCCTTTGTTTTTATATGGAAAATAGACTGGAAGAATAGACATATCCTTTTTTTTAGAATAGATATATATTTATGAAGACCCCTTAAAGTTGTGTAGAAATGGAAATTCATTGTTATTAAAATTTAGTCCTTATGCTTCTTGTGCCTTTCCTGTCTATGGACAAAGACAGGAAGACGGAGGTGCCAAATGTACACAAGAGAAATTTGTTGAATTAGAGGTGCGGAAAGTTGACTCACAAAGTTGCACAGAAAGCCTGAGCTATAGAACCCTGACCCTTCAGTCTGACATATACATCTGATGACTGCCTCGATTTGTTGTTAGACTCTACTGGAGTTATTTCTATGAAAATCTGACAAACAAGCAAAAACCTCTCTATTGTGTTTAAACGCATAGTTATAAAAATGAGGTTCTTGCCATTCCCCAGTGATGGCCTGGAGCCGTTGCTGTATTCATCAGGGATTGATCATTATTGCTCTGCACAAGATATCCCAGAAAAAAGCAAAAACATCATTTTTTACTAGTCAGACCAATAAAAATGTTAGAGCTATAGCTTTTAAAAAAATACATATTTTTTAGTCCTGGATTTCACTTAAGCAGAATGCAATTAACAAAGCTGTTCATCTTACTAGTTCTATTTTATAAAGGAAAAATAATGATGCAATTTAAAATATATTTCAGCTTCTAGTATAAAAAAATTGTAATTCAGTTCGCCAAGGCAAAGACATATCTTTTTTTTTTAATTTAAAATGTTATTCAATCTATAAACATGGCTCACTTCATGTCATCTCTCATGACAAAGTAATTTTTTGAAGTGACTTTTTTGTTTGCTTTAATTTCTGACTATCACTAAACTACCTTTATTTTCTTACACCCTGACTGTGTCTCCAGTGTTCTTAAAGCTGCTGGTGATTGAGTCACATCCCAGTCTTTTGCATCTCACTTGTAAGAGGACTCATACATTAACCATATTTGTACTATTAAAACTTTGAGGATATCTTTGGATGGTTTAGATCAATTTGGCTCAGTGAAAATAAAAAACATCATCTGTACATGTAATTATAAATTTTCTCATAGTCATGTTGAATACTTTTAAAATACCAGTAAATTAATTTTAATATAGATTTTATTTAACCCATAATTTCAAAATGCAATTAAGGTAAAACTATCAATGAAATAGATTATTTTCCATTTCTTTTTGTTTAGTCTTCAAAATCCAGTGTCTTTTTTTATGCTTACACTCTCAGTTACCTTAGCGTGCACCCTTCTTTCCAAGTACAAGGCCAGGTGTCAGGCAGTATGATTATAGATGATAGCTTCTCATGGGAGAAATGCTAAATTCCAATTTGTTGTGTTCTTGTTGGTTTTTAACTTTTTTTTTCTTGGCCTACTTGTTTCCCATATGGGATGAATTTTGAGATTTCAATTAGTACATCACAGGTTTCAATTATTTTTGTTTTAGTTTGTGTATCTCTGTAGTTGTCCCTTTTACATTCTTTCTTGCCCTCATTTGAACTAAAGCTTCTCAACAATGAAAGCTACCAAATGATATTTACATATTAGAAGAAAAGCAAAGAACAAAGGTTCTTGTGTTACCTTGAATGTTCAACTACTCTCCCAAATCTCATGCGCGCACACACACACACCCTTCTCTATTCTCCCATCAATATCAGAGAGGTTTGAAAATTCCGGGGCCTCTCTCAGGTCAAGTCCCATGAGACATGGGGACATGTCTTCTGAATGTCTACTATCTGCATGGGATTGAGCAAACAGCAGGCAATTTAAGAAGAGAGAAATCAAGATGTTTCTAGATGGTTCATAGAAAGACAAGATGTTCTTACAGCATCTATGGTGAGACAATATTTTTGTTAATCTGTATTCACATCTGTGCTGATGGATCTGGAAACAAGGACTCTATATTCACTGGGCACTGGAAAATTCTAGTCACACAAGAGGGTTGATACCGTGCTTTATAATCATATTTCCCAATATGTGTTGCACTGACAACCTACTAGACCTTCAAATATTCTGTGTATGGATACATAGTGTTAACTAGCATAGCTCTTCATAAATGAGGGACCTTGAGTTCAGAAGTGTTTGTCCATTTGCTTAAAGGAGTAATTGATTCTAGAACCCTGGAGTGCTTGTTTTCACTTTTATTTTTCTTTCTAATTCAAAATATTTGTGGGTGGGGGAAGAACTTCGAAATTTAAAGGGATTTAATTACTCAACAAATAAGAAAATGCAATTTATTCCATTTGCCAGTTCTCCCAAACTAGATGGGCTGTGTTAAAAAATCTTAACTTGGCACTTGTCTCCCATTGAAAGCTTCCCCTCCTTTGACAGGCGGTGCCATCACCCTTTCCCCATTAGGGAGACTATAATAATATGTTGTTGGGTACTCATGCATGCATACTCCACACATGCTGCTAACAGTACCTCCTCTCCTCCACTGTTTTGAGAGTGAACACTAAGCAGGAGTTTCTTCTCTCCGCAGCAAGGCTCACAGTGCCCATTGCATAGTGGAGTTCAATCCCGGTGTGGTTTGACTGACACTGATTAAGAGTCTGGGGAAATGAGACTTCTACTTTCCGGTGACCTTCTGGAGGACTCAACATGAACTCCCCTGCTCACTGCCAGTCTATTCACAGCACCAGTAAGCTTTCATGTGCTTCGTGGAAGGGCATTTCATGGAGTGTCTTGTTTCTTCTATTCTCAGTGCAGCAGAGATGTGTACCTTACATGCTTGACTTCAGATTCAGACCCACCCACAACTCCCCATTTCTTCTGTCATTTTGCTTTTGTCAGAAGAATCCTATTCCAGGCTCCAAGACTGCCTTCTTTTATATAATATTTGGCATAGATACTAATATGTCAAAAGAAAGATGCCCTAAAAACAGCGCATAGATTTCAACTCAGCATTCAGCTATGCTTCTTAGATTACTCAATACAACTGTGAGGTGCCTTATAGCTAGCTCAGGTGATCATACACAAGGACTGGTAATCAGCAGATATGCATTAACCTGAAGATGGATCTCTAGTGGCCTGACAATGAGTTCTGCCCTTGGCCTTGACCCGTTCAACATTCTCATCACTTTATCATTTGCAGATTGAATTGTCATTTGAAGTGTGTTTCACTAAGGTCATAGTCCCAGAGTGCCAGTCTTTTTGAAAGTTGTCTAGTAGTACTTAGGAGCCGAAGTGGCATCAGAATCACATTTTTTGTATAAGGAAATAAAGATTTTAGTGCTTGCTAACTGAATAAGACTGTCCCTGCTGAATATATCAGACAAGCAAAAGTAAACAAACTTCCCAACCGATAAAAGTACCTAATGTTTTTAGGTGGACTGTATAAAACACTTGCAGGCATATGCACTGATTTCTTCCTTAGATTTCTATATTTTTCAGTCAATGGTGCCACTCCCACTTCAGACACCCAGGTGGCTGGCGCATTTCTCTCGCGCACTGCCTCACTCTTTCTCCACACACACATAAATGACTATCTATTCTAGTGATCTGATCTGTTTAATGTCTGTTCTTCTTTACAGTACAAACAAGGATAAAAAGCATCATCACACAGTGATACAGTAAGAATGACATAATCCCCTCCCTCTCATGAGTGTGGTCACTCATGCACCTCTCACCAGGGTTTTTGTGAAAAATAAAAAGAGAAAAAAAAATTGTGGAATGTTATCTCTGCAGGGACCATTCCTATTTGCAAGCACATTATAATTCTATAATAATACAAGTAGAAACGGAGAATTGAGGATCAACTAAATATCTAAACTATATTTTGATTGCCTCTGAGATTTGTAAAAATGTTTGTAAACAGGAAATTATATAAGGGATTTTGAACCCTCAACTCAATTAAAGGTTAGTGTGAGCACCCTACATCTCAGAGGTGATGGAGTTTTGAAGTTTGTGTTATAGTAAGAAACACCAATAGAGCTGCTTCTCTACCTTGATATTTGCTTGGCGAGTTAAACTGTAGCACTCAGGGTTGAGAAACGTACACAGCAAGGCAGATAGACCTCCAGGCCAGCAACATTTGAACTGCAAAAACTTTGCAATAACTCAGATATGCAAACGACAGGGAAAAGACAAAAGTCTTAAAGAGGCAATCTTACAAAACTGGAGCTCCTGTGCCCATAGAGAGTACAGAAGGTTTTCAAATAACGTTGATGTACTCAAATGGTTTCAGTATAATTTAACAGAGGTGGGGGGAGGAAGGAATCCTGGCTATCAGTGGCTGGAATAATTTATTTGAAGACATAGTTTTATTATACCTTGTTCTTGTTTTGGTTAAAATGACAGATTCTAAGGACCTATCAACAACATTATGTGAAGTCTTATAGAAAGAGATGTACAAAACTAAGGGTCTTAAGACCCTTATTTATGTCATACACCCTATGGTTTTTGAATTGTCAGTATCTGTGTCCCATGTCATATAGTGAAAAAGATAGTTGAGAGACAGATAACAGCACCAAGGGACTTTGATGCTATATTTTCAGCAAGCTTTACACATATACATATACATATATTTTCAGCAAGCTTTACACCCTCCCTTGAATTCACTATTCCAACTCCTGAAAAACAGTGAATTTGCCATATACCCTGACTTTCTCCACATACACAGTCACAAAAAAAGAGACCAGGCCATAATGAAGAGTCTACTTCTAGTAAAATGTAGAGATACTTATGTCTTAAGTTTGATGAGGTCAAGCAATGACATGACTCATTTTATGTCTGAGAATAAAGACTTAAGTATATAATTATAGCTGTTTTGTGAATTCCTGGAAGAATATAGCCTGCAATCCTGTGCACCAGGAAACTTCTGACAGAGGGATTCATCAGTTCCACTGGGATCAGAAACAAGAGTAACTTAGACCCTGTCTGAGATCTCTCACTTATGTAGACATGTGGAAGCATGACATAGGACTCATCAACACCTGAAGTAACCACAGATAACACTACCATGTATGGGCCATGGAAGGAATCCATTCAGTTACCAAAATTTCTGAATCCTAAGGTCACCAAGACATGGGGTAGAAAAACAATTATTTTTCCATGCAGTTAGTAGAAACCTATTATGGGTAGAATCCCAATCTATAAGTCATCTAGTTGAACATTGTAGAATAATATGACCTACCAGTCAGCAGGAAGAAGAGAAAGGAATCAATATCTGATCTTTACTGTGGATCCCTACTGCTTGAACCTCACAAATAACAAAAAGATGAGTTTTGATAATTCTGAGTAAATAAACATCTTCCCAACTATCAAACAACTGTTTAGAATAAGTCATGAGTCAAGGATCTAGGTCTCCAACCAACTCTGTTTATCCTGTGTAAGTTGATGATGATGATGGGTAAATATTCATGAAAGATCCAGTAACTAATAACACTCTCTTGAGTTTTGCATAGAGGACTCTATCAAACTATCCATAGTGTCTGTTACTTTGCTTATACTGCCACTGGGTCATTGATTTCCATTTATTGGGCCTGTGATCATGCAGTTGTTTGTAAAGCCATAAATTCCTTTTCAAAATCCCTGCTGATGCTCTTTTTCTTATTATTTTTGTGACTTTTATCTATTTTCTTAAAGTCATTCAAAGTAAGTAGAAATAATAAAACCTCCCTTTATCTTAGGAGAAGTAACTTCATTTCCCTAAAAGTTGTTCCCTTTACTGGAAAGCCTAGCACACAGGTATTCCTGAATTCTGTCTCTGTGATGTGCTTGAATATTCTAAGGGAACAGTAATCTACAAAGCCATAAATAAACGTGCTGAACATTGAGGATAAGCTTTTTGATATTCTCCTTTTTTTTTCCCTGTGGGTTTCACTATTGAATTGCAATGACCAGTGTTCTTTTTTAATGCACTTTGTACTGCTTCCCATTACTGCTCATTTTTATCATCTCTTTTCATTGATAGAAGTTGCCAAAACCACTGCTTCGACCCTTCCCTCAATCCCCTCTCCCACGGTGAAGCATAGTGATTTCTCACAGTACCTGGTCAGAGACTTGGGATAAGGAGTTATAGTTTCAATTGGAAACTCAAAAAAAAAAAAAAAATCAGGTTATCCTCACATAGTTTAAGGCATTGGTTTGAGATTAAATTGCATGAAATGGAGCATTTGGGTCATTGGATAGATGAGGCAAATAGCAAAATATAATACACACTCTGGTCTCCCATCCAAGACCTTCCAAACAAAAGAATTGTTTTGCATAACTGCTGCAGATGGCTAGGTAGGCTTTATTTCTCTACCTATCCTGATTAAACTTTCAAATGTCCTGGGTTTAAAAATGCTCTAAGACATTCCTGCCCAGGGAACTTCTATGCACTCAAATATTCATTAGGGACAATAGAATCTATACGTTACAGATTTATTTACCCCTAGCCCCATCAAATTGTTGTTTGACAGGTACTATATCTCATCCCTGAAGCCCAGAACTACTTTAACAAAAATTTTCAAGTGTGTGTTTCTCTATATAAACAAAATAATGCATTTGGCTAAGGGATATTCTCTTAATGACTAAGTCATCTGGTTGTTTTAGATGCAGAGACCACACAGGCCAACGCATAGACATAGTCTTTCATCATTTTTCTGCATTGCCCCATATCTAAAGAGAAGTAATATGAGACCACTTCTAACAACTTACTAAGTACTAGGAGTTACATAACTGTAGTTATAGCCCCTGTGTGTGTGGTGTGTGTGTGTGTGTGTGTGTGTGTGTGTGTGTATTCTGTGTTGGCCCCTTGTGGAAGGAGGAAGGAATTGACTTCCAAGACTCCCTGGTGCTCAGTTTCTAGACTACTCCTACCCATGAAGTCAGAGATCACTCCTGTGATGCAAGAACAATCAACCATTCTTTTATCTCTCTAACAATCAGTTATGAAGAACTCATTTTGTTCTATTTGGATATTCTTTAGGATGACCTCTACATCCTGCCATACCTCCTTCTATACACTGGTGAGATCCATTAAAACCTAGAAATCCCCACCCTCCTGTGACCAAAATAGTGGGCATTTAATGAGTGAATCTTGAGACCAAGTTCTAAGGTCCTTGCTCATGATCTGTAAACACTAGGAAAGAACAGTTTCACAGCTTCCGGCACCAGAGAAGTTTTTTGGGTTTTGGTCAGAATCAGCAAAGAAAGAGATATCAACCTCAGCCCTGCAGAGCTGCCTCACACACATCTTTCTGAAAGGTGAAGGAGAAGACAAGCCTTGAACCTTTGCCCACAGATGGAACAAGGAAGAGAAACACAAGGGGAAAATGTTATGAATGTGACTATTTTTCTGATATTGGGTGAGCTTTTTTTTTTTTTTATAGTGTCTGTGGTCAAAAGAACTACATCCACTATCCACTTGATTGTATGCATTTCCCTTGTGGCTCTCCAAGGCTGAAATTCACTGTTATTTGGATAATGAAAAAGTACATCTTTTTGTTCAAGAGAAAAATGGTCTGTATACTCTAGAACACTATCCATGAAGAACTGACTCTGAACCCAACGTATATAGAGAGAATGAAGCATGCAGCCTCTCACTGAAGGGCATCTATGTATGCCTGAGGCAGAGATGAAGTGCTCCAGAGGAATCCTGAATATTTAAGGAAATGAAAAAGAAAATGCAGGGACACAGTTGTAGATGACTTGCACCACTTGGATATTTCAATGGGCCCTTTAAGGTTATGTTGAAACCAAAGTGTGCAGACAGTAAAATCTATTTGTAGACATACAACTGGCCAGAGTCCTCCATTCAGGCTCACTTCTTTAGGTGCGCTGTATCTTTTGAGTCCCTCTTTCTACTTCTAGCCCACGTGAATTTGCCAGAACAAGATAGGAGTGCCTGCTGTGTGAGTTTTGGGCGCATCAACCTAGACACTGAAGAGAGTACACTGTCAGAATGGAAACTTGCTCCATCATACACCAAGCATTCACTTCTCATTAAGGAGGAAATCCCTATTTCCTTATCTGAAAAGGATGGTAATAACACCTACCTCTTTGGACTATTGTAAGGATTAAAAGAGATAATACAGATGCTTAGAAGAGTCTCTCGCACAACTTAAGCCCTCAAAGACTGTTAGATGACATCATTACTTTCATTAAATTATTCTGGTGTAATATGTGACACTTCACAAAAGAATTTCAAATATTTCAGTTCATGAATGCAAACATGATGAGCTTTGGAGATGGGATTCTGAGTACTTTAAGATCAAGGGCTAGGGCTAGAGGAGGGGGGGTTTCATGTTGTCACCAAATGATAACCTTTCTGTCTGAGCTTAAATTCACTGACTAATGGATCCAGTGTTTGAGTCTGATTTGTTTTTTAATTACACCTTTGAAGACATTTTCTCAGTTTCAATGTGACTAAGTATGTGGGACTAAGAAAACATAGCCTTTTCCCAGTTTTGAGCAAATTTGGACTATAAACAAATTCACTGAGGCATGTTACTGACGGCAGGCTCCACATCCCAGGAAGGGGCACTAAATTCATTCTTATGCAAGGAAGTCCTTTTCCTGTTATTAATGAATATTTTTAATCCTGAAAATATCACTCAGACTTAGTCACACTTCACTGCACTCATTTTGTTTCAAAATTTAAAGAAATTATTTTGACTGAGGTTAATTCTTTCTTTTTGATTTTCTTTGGAAATGAAGTATAGTATTTTTAAGTGCCATCCATCAAACTTTGCAGACAGAAAAAAAAACCAAAAAAACAAAAAACAATCACAAATATTTATCAGTACCCTTGTTTCAGTTCATTTATCTACATTGAACTGCTAACACATTTTTTTTTAATTTCTTCATTCATTCATTCTTAGTACACATTTTGACCTACAAAGAGCCAATAAGAAACACTAAGGAACACAAGGAAATTCTCACAAAAATATCTTAAAATTAAAATCTCATTTTGTGTTTTATTTGAAAGAGAATAAATTTAAAGGTAATATCTATGCAGATTTAAAATACATTTTGACATAGAAAGACCAGAAAGTATAAGAAGAAAAATAGATTTACTATGTAACATAGTAAAATTGTTTTGTGATACTGAAAGATGCCTTATATGTTCAGCAAAGTGTAATGAACAAATTAGGAAAGAGGCAGATGACCAACATGCTAGTATTTTTAATATTCATGGAGCTTTGCTAAACCTACAGAAAAATCTATTCCAAGGGATGTCCTAATCCCTTAGCTGCCTTCAAGCTACCCATACCTTCGATAAAGCCCTCCCGTTATTTCTAGTTTCATCAGGGTGCATGATCTAGGAACTCAAGACCTATCTGCAAATTTGTTTCAAAATGGCAGTTTTCCATTTAAGGACAATATTATTTAATCTTTGTCAAATCAGGATTTTTTTAATAAATATTTTCTTCAAACTATCCCACTCAGCATCCAGTCAGACCTCCCATTCTGGAAAATAGGTACAGAACTTGATGTCAAATGAACTCCCTGTAGAAAAATTTCCCTCTTCCTAGAAGTCCATATTTTACTTTTGTCCCCATAATTACTCCTGTGAATTGGAGATGTATTTATTTTTCTAGGTCCACATTTAATCATTAACCCTTGTAGCTGATGCAAGGCCATCTTGCATCAGCTGCAAGTTATTATTAGTCACTCTAATTAGTCAGTCTATTTATAATGGAACTTTACCTGGTCACCTACTTGTCAAACATCTAGGAGAAAATTAGTGTGTTGCCGATGGATTCGGAAAAAATCACTTTAAACCCGTGATGATACCATTGAATGCCTCCCAGGTATTTAGGGTAAATATCTTGCCCTGCAGGAAGTCTTCCTGCAGGCCAACAGACTACAACATCAGAGAATGAAAAGGTGAGGGGAAGAAATGCTGACATCAAATGGGTATTAAAAATGAGATATAGGAGAGGCAGAAGCATATTGCACGACAAAAGCAAATTGGGCTACGAGACTCGTGCTTCCCAATTCTGACTTCTCTGAACCTTTCACAAAGTTCTAATAGCTCTCTGAGGAATGGTGACTTATGGCCAAGGAGAAACTAACTGTCAATGCCATCTGGGATTTTGAAAAACATAAAAGTTCTCCTTGTATTTGTGTAGTCATCATTTTCCAATTTCCTCTGATCCAAGTTATTTATGAGCTTTTTAGTGTGGCCAGCACGGGGCTAAGCACAGCCCCTAGAAAAATGTGGTTATAGACCTTGATGCCTGCTAGTTAAAAATACACGGGACTCTTATAAATACAGACACTGCCTCTGGTCACTCACGGGGCTATTATCCAGACGTGTCCCTGCCTTACCTTGAGGATGTTGTTCTCAGATTACAGACTTTACTGTCCTTTCGCTGACCGCGAAGGAAATATAAGAAAAGACAGAAGGAGATGAAAGTAAGAGGCCAATCATTAGTTGGGCAAAGGAAGAATCGTGTTCAGGAGACATTGGAGGTGGGAACAGGCCTGTGGGGTGGGTGGGGAAGATTCAGGACAAAGGAGGAGAGAATGAAGTAGCATGTAAAACCCTAGAGATGCAATCATGACAATGCAGTGAGGCGATCACTGCTATAAATGGGACTGTGTGAAACACTGCCACTTCTATCCTACTCTCTGAAATGTATCTGAATTGTTTTTTCTTCTTTCCCATTTTAGACTCACACTCTTCTTGAAGAAAGTCAATTTTAAAGTGATTTAATAGAAAACTGATTTTCATCAGGATTGAGGAGACTAAAGTTTTAACATTTACAGAAAATGACTACACTGGCCTGACTGTGCCTGTGAGAGGCACAGGTGCAGAGCAGGGCATTCTAGAACACTGAATTCTTCAGACACAAGCAGAACTGTGAGCATGGTATAGACCCATGCTACATTAGATTTTTTAGGGCAAACCTAGCTAAGTAGACCCCCTCTTAAAGTGGACACATTTACAAGGGCATAACAAATATATTGGGAAGAGAAAACATTAAAAGTTCTTAATTAAATGCTTCCTGTATTCTATATATTGTCTTAGACACTGAGGATGAATTGCAATGAACAGCATGCAGATTCAGGCTAACCCTCATGGGACCAGAGAATTGATGAAAGTTGGTGGTGAATGCTATTGAAAAAGCACAACAGGGTGATCTGATAAGGACTGAAGAGGGTGGTCAGGGAAACCTCCTTGGAGGAGGTGACAACTGGGCACAGACTTCTAGTATCCAAAAGAGCTTTGAAACAGACTTTAATTCCCATTCCAGTACAGAACAATTAAATGATGTGAATATATGAAACAGCATTCTCACAGTAAGAACATGACACCCTTAAAAAGTGCCAAGGTTGTTTTAATGAAGGTCCTGTTAACAAAGGTGTAAAATGAATTAAGGACAGCAACAGGGTGTTGGCCATTGTAGGACTCACCATAGCAGGGCATCATGCCACCCTTAGACCTGCTGCATCTGGGAAGGGAGATCAATGGCCAGAACAGGACAAGTGAGAAGATTGTGTGACAGAAGCCATGGCCTTTGGTACAGGCATGTAACTACTGTCAACTGCGAGCCTCACAGGAAAAGAGCAGGCAAAGCGTGCCCTGTTCTCTCTAGTCTCTTAGCCTCTGATCTTATTCTGATGCCTCCCATTGGTCTAATCCAACTGGAAACCAGTAGGCAAGGGAATCCTAAACAGAAAATAGGTAACATGCAGACAATAGGTGACAAGAACAAATAAAAAACATCTGCTACAAACAAAGAGCAAAGCACAGAGCATGCAGAATCCCACCTCTGACATTTATAATACTGACATTAACAATGTGCAACCAGAGTGATGTGACTTATGATGGAGAGGAAAGATGGAGAGCAAAGAAGAGACTGGAAAAAGAGGTATTAAAGCTGAAAGATAATGTTAGAAAGGGTGCAGAAAAAAAAAATAGAAAGAGAAACCAAAGCCAGCATCATTTTCTCCTCTCATGATGTTTTCTAGAACTGGCTGGCTAAGGCGAGGGGAAGTTGGATAGAGACCATGACACTATAAGCTGTGTTATTTCCAGCTGCCTCTGAAGCCTTGGGTTTTATCTCTGATCGGCAGCATGCTGTCATGTTCTGCGATTATAATAATAGCAACAGAGATAAGTACTTTGAAAGAGATCGCTGTGGAGATGAATAGATCGGATGGTTTCATTGCACTGTTCCCAGTTACAACTTTCATGTTAACTGCTTTCTCAAATGCAAAGTTTCCTTTATTTAAAACACACTGAGATATCAAAAACAAGAGAGCAATTGTTCTTGCTGGGACTATGATTAAAGTAATGAGTACAGTTAGTCTACTTTGACTGGTCAGAATAATTAAATTTGAATAAGAAACTTAGTTAACTCAAATTAAATGATTATCCCTCATCAAAGCTTGTGGGAACTGTCCACAAGCTGTCCAAGTTACCCCATAGCAATGGCCTCACATAGAACTCTTAATCCTTTCTCTTACTGACTTACATAAAAAAAGTTGTCATCTAAAGCAGCAGTATAACTGGCCCTGCTTAGAAAGTAGATATTTTTTTTTTTTGTGAGTAAAGACTGATTTAGATAGCCTAGGCAAGTTGGGGATATTTGCAAGATGGATTATCACCCTATTCCTAGCCATTTATCAAATACTTAATGTGTATCAGGTTGATGTGTGAAAGTAACGAGTAGCAACTCCAGGAAAAAAGATCACACTAACCCTTAGAACCATGCTGAGACATAACCTTAAATGATTTCACACCTCCCTCCTGAGCCTCTCTGAACCAAATGATACATCCAAGCAATGCAGCCATGTTGTGTTACCAAGAACTGAATGCTGTTGAGATCATCAAATACACTTTAACCACAGCTTAACTCTCCTGAAAGGTATGTCTGCTTCATATGACTAATGGAGTGACTGAGTTAAACATTGAAAGAAACAGGTGTTTCTTAGACATCTCCAATCATAACTATAAATTGAAGGACTAAGCAACTTCAGCCAGTGAATGGCATCTAAGTTATTAGTCTTCAGAAGATGTCCTACAGGAACACACACACAATGTTTCTTCAGTTTCTTCAGTTCTGCTTTATACTCATTCTGCTGACTCAAAATTGAAATGAATAATGAAAATAAATACAAATAATGTCTGAAAATCTATCCTTGAACATTTTTAGGCAAAGTTCTTCAATGAACATGCCTTGAATGCCTCTAAACCAGTTCATGTTTTCCTGTCTTGATGATTTCAAGATATTTAGTGCTTACACTATTTGTGAGGAAGATGGGAGAAATGTTTCTATTTCATTTTATCTTCAGATGTTTCATTTTAAAGGAAAAAATAGAAAAAAAAAAACAAAAAAAAATACAACACAAATTGTCTGAACTTATGAGTGTGTTAAATGAATGGTATGGAAAATAAGTATGAAGGTCATTTCAAGATACCAAGGGCCTGATATACTGATCTTTAGTTATTTATTTAAGAAGAGTAGGTAAGAGTCCCAAGGGTTGGGCATTGTGTTCATCACTATAGGCACACTTGTAAAAAATAAATGCACTGCTAATATTAAAGAATGAAGGAAGGTACAAGCTGAGTCTTATAAGATGTTTATTTAAGTAGATATAAGATAAGAAGAGAATTTGGATAAACAGAACCATGAAAAAAGGTCACACATTTGGAAACGAATGCATGAGGTGGATAGAGAGAACTGCCTGGTTGGAGAATTCACTATAGAGAGGGGTAAATGTATGTTTATATGAGGACATAGTCACACTATAGAAAGTCTCCTTAGATTTGATATTTCCCCCACAGAAATTCACCATTTATCATATCAGAACTTTATTTTATGTTCATTTCTTTTTCATTTTACCTTTACCTCAGTAATCTCAGGTGAAATGATACTGTTAATGATTATTGATAATAATGCATATAGCAACTTTGATCATTGAAAGTGTACTTTTAAAAGTAAATTTTCTTATCCTGTTAAATAAGCGTTAAAATAAGTCTTAAAAAGCTGCTATAACCTGTGTGAATTAGAAAAAGAAAAGAAAACAAAATGAAAAAAGATATTTACCTTTATTACCTTTGATTGAATACCCCCTACTGGGGACAAAAGGAAAAATCACATGAGCAGAAAAGTATGTCAAAGAAGCATAAACTTCCATAACAACCATTGATTTTTTTTTAAAAAGTCATTGTTTAAACCAAAAATCTAAATCCTAATTTCTTTGAAATCTCTTTATGTATATGAGTTTTACACGGGAAAGTCAGAGAATTGAGCCATCTCAGTCACAGCCCCTTTTAACTAAGCAGCAGGTTTAAGTGCATTGTTCACTCAGAAAACCTCACCCTACCACACAACCCCACATCAGAAATCCCTCAGTATGTCCTCCTGAGTGGACAAATATGTGTGGGGAGAAGGGGAGAGGGGTATGCTAAACAGAAAAATTCCTTAGTCTCCATCCTGGTTCCCAGTGTATTACAATCTAACAGAGCACTTTTTAGAGGAACCCATCTAAGATGGTAAGAGATGGGAATGGGTGGAAGGGCCCATATAATGGCAGTAATAGTCCTGCCAAGCTCTGTCAGTGTGCTGAAGTAGGAATTTATTGAGATACGTTTGAATTATGTTACAAATCCCAATGTTAAAAGAGTAAAAGAATGAACTGGGAATCTATACTGTCTTCTTTCTTCAAGGAAATGAGAGCATTTTGATTTCCAAATAAAATAATGTGATGAAAAGTAACATCATCATTCTTAGAGAGAAAATAAAACATTTTTATGACAAAACAGGTAAAACATTCAGAGAATGGGAGATCATTCTTTTCTTATATTTTCTTATTCTCATGAAAGGGGCAAGATAATAAGTGACTGTATTTTAAGCATTTATGAAGTATTCTGAGAAAAAATAATACTTAAACTTGAGTGATTAAAGTCAGCCATTGCTTTTTATGATGTAAATGTGGTACTGAAATAGTTACACCTATTTAACCATCATACATAAGAATCTCATATAGAGCCTAAGCTCACCATCTTTCAAATCTCTTTCACTACCATGCCATAAAATTTTGAGACAAGTTTATAAGAAACAAGAAAGTTACTAGGGATTAGCTTCCTCTTCCACTATAAGAAGATGTGAAATTTTCTAGGGAGATTATGTATATTTGCAAGAAAAGTTCATAAGAAAAAGAAAGAGGGAGAGAGACTCAGAAAGAGCAATGGTGAAAGAAAGACAGAAAAGGGAAGAAAGACAGAGAGAGAGAAAGAGGAACTGAGAGGGGGATTCCAAAGAATAAAAACACTTGCATTTTCAATCATGGATGACTGTTTAATTGAAAGACAAAGAAAGATGTCATTTCCCAATGCCAGCAACAGTCCTGTCCCAAGTTACCAAGGAGACCCCACTGAGACAAGAGGAGGGAGATTTCTATCACACTGAGCTCATATACTTAGAATGTCATTATTGCTATTGTTAGTAATTAATGGCACTAAAAATAAAGATATACTTGAAATAGTCATGATAGATTGAATTGGCAACTGAGTCAAGCATTTCAGTGGTAACACCTGTGTTCATGTTGTTTTAACAAATCAAGATCCGTATACATCCAGAGAACATCAAGCAATATTTCTACTAAAAGAATGGGGTGAGGGAAATAGAATTCTGAGTATATTAAACAAAATACAGGAGTCTAATGAAATTAACAAGTGAATATAAACACCTTTCTTTTCAAGGTGCATTATATATGATTGATCCACTGAAGGTCAGAAGACTCTTATTAAGTAAATTTGAATAAAGAACATGCAATGAACATCTACAAAATTAGACCCATTAACAGTGACAGAAATAGTAGGTTGAAAATTTTTCCAGGAGAAATTAGCTTATCTTTTAACAGATATATAGACCAGTATTGCTACTGATTGGGTCAGACCTTTGGCACCTGGAGTACACCTGAAATTATTGCCTGATATTGGGGCAGAAAGGTATTTGGAAAAACCTCCATGTTCATATAATTCCCTGTGGATTATCATAAAGAAAAATGTCTCCATGTTTTATTCTCTTTATTTTTCTGAGTTTATTCTAAACACACAGGAATGATCCCTCTATCACCACAGCACTCAGCACATGAAAGTCACAGCACTTTCAGGATTGTTTTGTTTTGTTTTGTTTTCCTTTAAACCGTAATGTAATATGCTTATTGACTTGTAGACTAGCTAGATTTTCATAGGTAATCTTTTGCAAGAGTTGCATTTGCATGTCATCCACATAGGGATCCATTTAGAATCATCATGAATCGATTTGCTAGAGCTTACGTCTTTCAGACTTTGGAATTATATCCTAGGAAAACAGAAAACACATTCTCTCCTGCTGTATGAAATATGCAGGAGATGACTTTAGGTTACAATGCTCTTTTGCATTAGCACAGATGCTGAAAAGCAAATTCTCAGCTGGTTGGTCTCACTCAGAAGGTGTGCTACACTAATAACTGTGTATGGGGGAGCATTGCCGACTCACAATATAACAAGTTAAACTGCTTGTTGTATTAGCATTATTCTTAATGCTAATGTAATGTCTATCCATGAAGGCAGCATTGTTAGATTGTTAGTACTGTAGATTGTAATGACAAAAGGAATTAGATGGGTTTTCTATGTTAAATCAATCATTAAGCAGTGCTATAATTATTTGCTGTTGGGAACACTCTTTTTTCTATTGTAAAATTGACACAGTCTATGAACGTAATTGCTGTGTTTTCATCCTAGGGCCCTTTAAGATTAGAGTCTGGGAGGAAGATGTGGCAGTTCTAATCCTTCTGACATTTCAGAGGGACTATCCTGGCAGGAATAATATCACATCACCGTGTAATTAATCAGTGCATTTTCCTGTGGTCTGTGAAGCCTGTGTTTCCCTCTGCATTTGAGAGACAGAGAGGTGGCATGAACGAACCTTCTACAGTTTTAATTACAATGTGATGTTGGGTCCAATTATATTCTTGGGCAATTTGACCTTTTCGGGTTGTGTATTCAGACCATTTCACTGATTTTGTGGTAGAAAATTTCAGGCATCAATGTATGTGAGTTTGAGATCATTGGATACCTGCTTCCTTCATTTCCCTGTGAGTAAGAAAATCTTAGACTATAAGCTGTAATGATGACATTAAATTATAAAAGAAAAACCTTTATTAGCTGAAATGGCATCCTTTCATTTTACAGATGATAAGGCCAGCACTGTAGCTATTAAAGTGTAATCTCTTGCTCTCTGTATTTTCTCTCTCTCTTCTCTCTCTCTCTGTCTTTCCTCCTCATATATGTATATGTATGTGTGTCTCTTTGAAATAAATTTTTTCATTTTGTACCTGTGTTTGGAAGGGAAAACAACCTATTTATTCTGTATATAATTTATCTAAATGACTTTCTCAGCAACATCTTCAAATTAGTGGAACACCAGAAAAAAAGAGCACAGAACTATATGTAAGTACAACCTTGTATGGAATTCCTGTTCACATTAATGGCAACAAAAATGAAAAAAGGGACTTCTATTGGCAGGGAAGTAGAAGAGCAGCTGTGGAAGATACACAGTAGAAGGGCAACCTCTGCCTCCCACTCAACTCCCAAGAAAAACCACATAGGAATGCGTGCCTAGAGTGGGACAGACTGTAGGATCATAGGAGTTATAACAATAGACCAGGTGTGAAGAGTGTTCGTAGATGACTACATAGGAGGCATGAAGTCTTTATCTGAAACTTATTCTGCAGAAAATGAAATAATTGAAGCATATTATGCTAGAGATGGTAATTTAGATTAAATTGGAGTTGTTGAGTTTGAGTACCAGAGTAGAAGAGGGAAAAAGTGGATACTTCTGGAAAGCTGTCTTCTTTGTAGCATATGGCTATGCAGTGCTTTTTAGATATTGGGATTAGCAGAACCTGAACTCATTAAATTTGTTTCTGAAAGAGATATGAGAATAAGTACTCCAAGCTGATATGTAAAACACTCTAAATACCTATCATAAAAGAACTCATCAAAGCATTAAACTACATGTAGTTTACATGTGTAAAATCTATTAAAGTGGTATTTATAAATATTGTGTGTAGGTATGTGTGTGTAGTGGAGAGATGCTGTGACAATGTTTATGTTTTATTATTTCAACTCTGTGTAACGGTTAGTATTAATTCCATTTTATAGAGGTGGATAATGAGATCCAACAACTCAAATTAAGAAACCAAAGCAAACCAAGTCAAACAGTGGCAGGGATGGCACTGAATCCGAGGTTTTTCAGTTCCTTTTTGTCTCCATACACACAATTTCTAATACCCAAATCACCAAAGCTAAATATATGAAATCTCTATATGTAAATGTAAATTTTTCATTGTTTTTTTTTCAAATATGTGCTAATAAATTGATAGGGAAGCAGAAATATGGACTTAATTGCAGTTACATGGTGGACATTCACTGTGACTATATAGGGTGCTTGTTTGTGACAGCTGCTATTTAACAATTCATCATCTATTAAGGCAAGGCCATGGAAAAATACACAATAAGGCTGTGATTTTCAAGAATCATAACTCAATTTTTCAAGGAAACTGAATAGATAGAGTAGATACTATGAGAAATTCAGAAAGTATTTATGACTCTTTATTTGCTTGACTTTTATTTATTTGGTTGTTTTTCACTTTGCTGTCCCCTCCCGTAACCTTCTTGCAGTAATAGATTTTCAGCACATGTTTACTCATAGACCCATCAGAGGAAGCCCAACTTAGTTTCCCAGGAACAGAACTTTAATGTCCCTGCGTTGTTGGAACATTTTTAACTCTCTTTCCTTTCAGGCACTTGTGTTCTTCAACTTCACGTCCCAGGATATATGGAAGCCTGCCAATCTTCTTACTTGTAAGCTAACCCTCCAAAGTCAGGACCCTTGGGGTTTTAATTGGGTGGTCTTCATGATAGAGGAATCATTCACATGAAGTCCACCTGAGAATTAGAGGGCAACAGCTTCATCCTTGAACTCTCATATTATCCTCACCTTCAATTAAGGCTCACCCTGTAATGTGTGGATCTGAGAATGGAATCCTTCACCCATACACCCAAATTTGATGCTCTCTGCGCCCTCTATTCTTGCATTGGTCTTCCTCAGCTCATGTCTGCAGATCCTATTGCAATCAAGAGGATGCACTTTCTTTCTGTCCAAACTCCTTTCCTGTGAAGGGAAAATTCCTCAAACAACACTTCACTGGTCAAAAGGAAGAGCTACTGACCCTGAGACTCCTTTCAGTCTCACCAAGCATGAGGTAAGAAATAAATACATGGAGGAAGATATCCCATATTTCAAATGATTTCAAATTTCATGTCTAAAATTGTTGTTCAAGAAAAAATATAAATCAAAACCCAGTCATGACAATGGGGTTGTCACCTCTGGTTTTGGTAGGAAGAAGAGAGGAAACAGCTACCAGTCTATCAATCAAAAGATACCTCGTGGTCCAGAACTCTTAATGCATCTTATTTGAGTAGCATGACTAAGTGGAGCTGACATTTGAAACAGCTAAAAAGAAAAAAAAAATGGATGGCAGTAGATTATTATTGTATTTTCTTTTAAATTTCAATTTACCTTTCAATTCTAATTCACCATTTAAAGCAGGTAAATTCATTCTGCAAATATAATCAAGGGATGTTCATATTGCATTAATAGATTGCTTTAGTTTTGTACTTCTCACAACTTAATTATTTAGAGCCCAATTCCCTTATTCAACATTAGCATATTAAGGCAAAATCTAATTTGCAGTAAGCAGCTTGAGGCCACAGAACCACAGAAAAGAGTAAATGGAGGCAGATGAATACATTGGAATTTTTTTTTAATCTCATCAGTGCATCCAGTAGCTGATGGATATATTCTTCACTTGCATCTTTTAGTATTTTGTTCAGTAAAATCATGTATTTTGTCAGACATGCTTACATTTTAAGAATCTTTATTAATTTTCCCTCTTGTAGGAGAATGTCTACTATTGGACACAAAATAAAATAGGGTAAGAATAAAAGGAGACATAATATCAAATAAATGAAAATACTGAGCAAAATTTGTTTTACTCTTGACCAGTGAATATTCAATCATTTATATATATAAACCACTTAGTCTATGGTCTCCAACTCACCCACCATACACTTCTCCCTGCCCAAACTACTGTAATTATATACTTTATCATATGTTCTAAGGTCAGTTTAGGAATTGTTGAATTCACTAAAAGGTGAATTAAGACAAATTAGAAAACACTACTAGAATATCTATTATGGACCCAATCATTTCCCTGGCACTATACCGAGTAATAATTGGAAAATAAATGTCAGTTGATCCTTTCCCATCAGTATTTCTGAGGTTTTGATAAGCACAATCTTCCCCACCATGAGCAGTCACTCAGTAATGTGTCAGTTTAGAGTTGAAAACTGACTTTTGTCTTCACATGAAATTCTGAAATTGCTGGAGGATTTAAACACAGAGGAGTTCAGGAAGGCAACATTCAGGGAAAGTTCAACTACTAAGTAAGTAGAGGACATGGATAAGGCCAGGGCTATGCAAAAATAATAGAATAACCTGACATTTGAATTTAGAAAGAAAGGTACAAAGAGATCAGTTTGAAACCCAGACAGTTGATGAAGCCATAAGTGTTTGGCTTTAAAAAGATAACACCCACATGTAATTATTGTCCCCTCTTAAAATGAGATCTGAGCTCTAGTTTGAAGCTCCAGTGATGGGTGATTCAGTGGAAGCTGCCTTCGGCAATTTGCAAAGAACTATCTGATGATGCAGAGTTGCTATTCCTTAATGATAATATTTGTCTTTAAAGAGAAGAAATGAGTCATAGCCTAATTTCACAAGTTCATGAATTAGATTGATTGAATCATCTACTAAGTCCAGTTTCTAACCTCCTCTAACTCAGTTTAATTGACAAAGGGTTTCAGGATTTGAGTGATTCTAAAACAGATGATTAATTGGAAGACTAGAAGAAAAACTTGAAAATATCTTTTGTATTCCTAATATAAGACAGTTTACAATCAGCAAACACTATATTTAGGTAAGCCTAGTACATGTTTTAAAAGACGGCCATGGAGGCTTTCATTACCAGCTTGCTGAATTGACAAAACACATCTGCAGGTTAGCATCTAGCATTAGAACACACCCGTTCTTCACTGAGGAACACCAGGAATAGTATAATTAACAGCTTTGGAGCTACACAAGCATTATTTCAAATCTTTCATCTCCTTTTTGCAGTGCATTAAGTGTGTAACCCTGGACATATCCAATTCTTGAAGTTTCTGCATGCTTATCTGTTAAAGGATTGCCATATTTATTGAATGAGGTAGTTTACATGATGGAACTTCTCTGTACAGCATTTCAAAGATTATTAGTTAAATTATCAGGATATTATTAGTTAAATTATCAGGATTCACCTAGTATACCCAGAATTTACCTGATAATATATGCAAGGTGTAATAGTTTTAGTGACTTTGCTAGAAACTAATTTATCATGTTTGTTTTTTTGTTTTTTTTTGGGGGGGGGTTGGTTGTTTGTTTTACCCCTCTCTTTTTTTATGTCTCTGGTCAATAAAGAAATGAGAGAACGCTACTGGGTGGGTTACCTTAAAAGTTTATTTTAGATTGTAGTATTAATTACAATAAACAACACCTGGAAACAATTTCAATGCTTATTGATTGATGATGTATAGTACTCAGTAGTAAAAAAGATTAAATGGCAACATGGTTGGACCTAATGGGTATTATGCAGAATGAAATAAATCAGACAGAGGAAAACAAATACTGTATGAATATACTATCTATATGCAGTATATATAGAAAATAAACCAAATAAATAAAATAAACTTTTGAATTATATAGTAAATGAATTATATAGCAAAAAAACAAATGTTTTATAATATAAAAACAATCAAATATCAACATGCTTTTCTTTTTATAATTTTATAAAATGTTTAATTGAGTAACATTGATTACTATACCTCTGTAATCCATAATCCATGGTGCTTCCTTTACAAGTTTTTCATTCCCCCTTCAGATAGCATCAAGTCTAAAGTTTGATTTCTAGGTTTGTTATTGGTTTGGTTTGTTATTTTGTTTGTTATTGGTTAGGTTTGTTATTTGATTTGGTTTTATTTCTCTATATTCCACATATAAGTGAAACCCTCTGCTATTTGTCTGTCTTCTTTTTGAGTTATTTTGTTTAACATTATTCCCTTTGGTTCCATCAATATTATCACTTAAAAAGTAAAAGTTTATCTTTTTCATAGCTAAGTGGTGTTGTTTATGTCTACCACATCTTCCTAGTCTACTCTACTTGCTTGGGTACTCCACAATGTAGTATACAATTTCTCACCTTTGAGAATGGCACCATCAAAAGCAAAGATCAGAAACAGATATTCATCAGAATATGAAGGAACCTTTGCACACTCTTGGGACTGTAGACTGGCCCAGCCACTATGGAAAATAGTATGGAGATATCTCAAAATATTAAAAATAGATCCACCATATGATGCCAAAATTGTATTTCTATGTGTAGGGTAAATAAGTTTTTCAGGATCCCCACCCTTCTTCTGGCATTTATCCATTCCACTATAATCAGCATCAGTGGTAGTGCACCCTCCCATAATTGTACAACCCTGGGTCCAATGAGTGTGTGTATGAAATAGGGGCTCTCTTGGCCTGGGAGGAAACGATAGGCAGTATCATCGTGGGGGAAAGCAAACCATGTAAAGAGAGAACAGCAGACAAGAGAGGTGAGCACAACAAAAGTAGAATGTGGGGGGGGGGCATACAAAGTGGCAAGAGAAAGAACATGAATATTCTTGGGGGGGGGGGGTTGGAGGGCTTGCAGGCTTCCTGGCTTCCCTGGTCCAGGCCCTGCCCCTGCCCTGCCTTGCCTAGAGCCAATAAAGAACCACGATTTAGGATGCTTGCATTATAATGGGCATCACAAATAGGTTGGTTGCACTATACTAGTTATCTACCTCAAAATGTAAAAACACTAATTAGAAGGGATGTATGTACTCCTATGTTCATTATAGCACTATTGACAAAGTATGCTTTCTATTAGCTTGCCTCTGTTTCAAACTGTATCAAAAAATATTTGATTTTTTTTCTTTTGCACTTTTCATTGACTAAATAAACAAGAGTGAAATTTTAGTTAATAACTGTTTCTGAAATAATAAGAATGGGCCAGTAAAAATCACACATAGTAATAAAAAGTCAGGTATTTATACCTACAAAGTGACATGAGGGAGAAGCAGTCCTTCTCTTGCATTTATATACATGACTCTATAAAAGACTCTGAGGATTAAGATAATCATATGAGGTAATCAAGAATACAGGACGTGGGAAAGAGACCAAGGCAATATGTAGAAAAAGAAGCATGTAGAAAGAATCCTTTAAATGTGTCGAAAGAAACTTGTAAAAGTCAGAATCAACCCAATTCACATGTGAACATGGAGCCTCTTAGCAAACTTAGTAATAACATGAGTAGTTAACTATTGTTGAACAACTTATTTTCTTTCATTTTATATGCCAACTTAAGTTTCCTACATCCTTAGAACTCCTAAATAATAGATTATTAAAATGAATTATTCTTTCTTCCCACTCCATCCCTTCTACATATAATACAGCATGCACACACATTTATGAAGGAACAAGTTGGACATAAAGAATTTATTCACAAATCTTATTGACCTTATTGAATGATCAGCCTATTGAATACAAATTCACCTTTAGCTTTTGTATTGTCATTGACTAATAACCTGGTATAGTAGATGAGCTTGTGTTATACAAGTTTAGATAAGAGTTTCTTTTTCTCAACTAAGTTATAATTAAGCACAGCGAATAAATACATAAATGACTTATCCAAGGCTGGGTGTAGTTTAGATCTTAAAGATATAAAGTTAAGAGAGAGCACCTGATACAACCCTTGATATCTCACAGTTAGAACCTTCCAATTGTATTACAAATAATATCACAGTGATGTTTCATTTATTTGGCAATATAATTAGTAACTTCATTCTAGTAAAAATGTCATCTCTTCTGGGGGATAGTCACCAGCATCTAATTCTTATTTCCACCATGATACTGATATTTATCACTGCCAATTTAACATTTATCAAGTCCAGAATAAAAACACTGGCTCTTATCTCCATTCTTCCCACACCTGTTGTTTATAATCATGACTAAGTTTTTAAATATATAATCTTTTCTTTTAACCTAGAGCTCTGAAAATCTTTTTCTAAGAAGGTGAGAGTTGTTTTCTATCCTGATACCGCCTGTCCCTGAGGTTGAAAACCTAGATTGCTCTGCTGACTGCAAGGAAAAGAAAAGGGTTAGAAAAGGATTCTAAGAACAAAATAAACATCATGGACTATGATAATGCATAGAATGCCATAAAATACTCTCTCAGCACACATGAGAAGGCACTGAAGGCTATGAAATGAAGGCTATGACTGAGGAAGCTTCCTGAAGGAGTCATGGTAAGAAGATCCTTGATTAAAAATTGACAGAAGGGAATACAGAAGTGAAAGATAGGTTTGGATTTTAAGCAGTGAGTGCTGATTCTCCATGAAGAACACCTGAATCATATATTATATATATATATATATATATATATATATATATATATATATAATATATATATATGGTAACCTTACTTCAAGAAAAACTTACTTTAAAAATGTTTAAAAGAAGACAACTGAGATCTTGGGAAAACTAGATAAAGACAGGGAAGGGTGAATCTCCTGTGACTATCTGGGAAGAGTAAGTAATCTACACTCATTTTGATGAAATTTTCCTTGTTAGTTGTTGATTGAAATCCCAAGTTCCTATGCTCACTCAGCAATACATTCAGGTAAAATGACTGGGTATTCAGCATGACAGAATGTGGACTAGATTCAACTACACAAATATGGATTAGAGTAAGCCATGTCAATCTCATAATTGAATCAAGTGGAAAGGGTGGGTGGGAATGAGTAATAAAACTGGTGGAATAGAGAGCATCTAAGAAGGTAGGTCTAAAGCTCAGCTACTTTAATTGTAGTCAATCATTGATTTGCCTTCTCATTTATCTGCATATATGTATCCTCTTTTTCATATCTTTCTCAGTCATTGTCCAAAGCAACTTTTTTCCGAATTGTTCATAGTTGTTTTTGTCCTCAGCTTTCTTCACTTCAAAATACAGACTCCCTGAGAACAAGTTCCCGTTCTCTCTCCCAGGCTGCCACAGCTCTTTAAGCAGACATTTGAAGAATTGTCAGAAGTAAGGGACAGAGAGCAGAAAGGGCAGACAAGAGAAGCAGAAGGCAGTGCAAAAAAATGGGAAGTGCTGCAGTAGCTGGTAGCTGGCCGTTGTGCCGATTTCATGCTTTCACACCTTTGAATGAGTGTTCAAAGTGTTTCATTTTGGGAGCCTCAGACAGTGGAGCCCTGATTGCAATGGCTTCAGGCATTTCAGGACACAGCTGGCCACTCGACCACCCCTGTGTCCATGGCAGTTTTCTAAAAATAAGAGAAATAAAATAGAGGTTATTTTCAGCTCCGATGGGTAAACCTTACTGTGAACAACTGCAGGATCAGTGTTTTGTTGTTGTATTTTTTGTTGTTATTTGTTTTTGTTTTTTTTCTTCCTTCTTTCTTTCATTTTCCTTTTTCAAACACAACCCAAGCCACATCATCTTTCAGGAATGGGATTCTTCTCTCACATAGTATAGAAAAACAGCAAGAAAGAGAAATGTCATGTAAGCAAATAATAGCAACTCCTGAGGCTGAGTTATCCCAGTGGTCTAGTCAATCCTAAATTGTCTGTCTGAAAGAAGTTGGAAGAAAGGCAGCAGCAGAAAACCTTTCCAAAGATAGCTACTGATGTGTAATACCTTCTAAAAGAAACAAAAATATGTTGAAATGAGTGGTTTTATATAGAACTCTTTATTAAATGTAATTAAAATTTTTATTAAAACTTTAAATGTTTAGTCTTATTTACTTTAGAAAAAATGTCCCCTTGCTTTCTGTTCTGTATTCTCCCTCTGAGAGCTCAGAACATGTAAACTGCAGAACTATTTCCCTGCTTGTAAAGTCACTTAATTTCTATAGGATCTCAACTTCTTAAATTATCTATTTTTGGAAAAGGGGTAAAAAAGTAAAATATCTATTTTCTTTATAATTTTATTGATAAAATTATTGAATTAATAGAACCTGAAAATTTCAGAGATCATTTAGTTATTTTGCTGATGGAAAAGTTACTGTGTCACTTGGTTGGTGGGTTAACTCTAATGAGTAATCGACTATACAGATTACTGATATGTATTTTACATGTTATTATAACAAGAGTTAACTCTAATGAGTAATCGAGTATACAGATTACTGATATGTATTTTACATGTTATTATAACTAGAACTTTTGCTTCATAAAAATCTTTTCCTATAAATCCAGTTCACTTATCTGTACTCCAAACACCAATATAACAACCTTTTTTTTTTAACCCCCTCAAAACTGACCATCTTTTAGAAAATTTACCAAAATCTCAATAACATCTACCACCGGACACAGTGGCTGCTGCCTGTAAAGCTTCAGTCTATGAAGTGACTGGGGCTAAGGATCGTGGTTTGAGTTCTGCTAGGGGCAACACAGAGAGACTTAGTCCCAAAAAATAGCTGGGCATGGTGGCTTGCGCCTGTAATCCCAGCTACCTGGGAAGCTGAGGCTGGGCATTGCATGAGTCCATGGTACCCTGAGCAATATGAGCCTGCAGTTCCATGGGTAAAAATAGCAAGACCTAGTCTCAAAAAACAAAGCAAAACAAAAAAACATCTACCCAACTTCATAAACAAACTAAGGGATAGATATCCTTTCCCTGCAATCATCCATGACCGCTCTAGAAAATGTGGTGTCTTCTCCTTTGGAAATACTTATTACCTAACCTAAATCTCTCTCATTTGATGCCAATCACCTACTAAGTCAGCAAATAATACAACCAGTTCATGCATGACAGAGGGACCTGAGTTAAATTTATTTCTTTGTGTCCTCAGCATCTAGAAATATCTTTGGTTATCATTTTATTATATGCAAACAGAGAATAATAAGTCTACTTCATAGAGAATTTGAGGAAATTAAATTTAATATGTATATATGTATACACATACACATTTGTCAATTTAGAGCATTAACTGAGCAACCTCTAGTTTAATCTAGGTAATTAAATTATTATTTGCTGTAAGCAACAATGATAATGATGATGCTTTGTGTAGGCAGAAAAAAAATTGTTTTGGAGAACCAAATCCCCAACAACATTCCTAATACGGAAATGCTGAAAATCTAAGAAATAAACTTAGTGAAAAAAGAAGAAACTTAGTGCTTCTTCACCCTAAGTGTTCAATGCTAACTGTTGCCTTAGGGGTCTTATTTCTTTTTTTTTTAATATATATATATATATACCCCCTTTGGTTCATAGGTAATGTAAAATAAAGATCAATGACATTTCAAAATATTTTTAAAGTATTTGATCCCCATATTTTAAAGATTCTACATGCATTAATATGGGGAGGGGTACAGGCTTTCTTTTTCATCTGAGAAGTATTGGTACCAGAAATATATTTCTTTACATCTGGAGTTAGTGGAAACTTGAGACATTAAATTAGCAGTCATAAGTGAATGAATCTTGCTATAATGGGGGCACCCACTGATGAGGAGCGGCATAAAAATTAGTCTCAACTGGGACTCAGGAAAACAAAAATTTGTCACAACACTATTTCTAAGTATGTGACAAATTGCTTATTTTGTCTAGGCTAAAATACCATCATCTGCAATCTTCTGGAGTCCAACTGAACTTAATACTTTAAGTTAATTTTTTTAATAATATCTTTGGATGGCATTTAACAGACCAGGTTCAGAACCACTTAGACTTACTTTATCCTGCTAATATGATGGGTATTTCCAGTGACAGACCAGTGTTTTATAGCATTCATCTCCCCTCTGTGGTTAGATTTATAAGTTCCGTGATATCAGATTTTACCAAAAGAAAAAAAAAAGTCAAAGAGAAAGGATGTATCATCTTGCTGTCATCATTCCACATTCCTATGATAAAGCAATATTTTCTTACTAGTATCAGTATCAGTATAACAATTTATTGTTATAATGTGACTGTGTACATGTAAGGAGGTGGCAGGAAAAGAAGCAAGTTGTTTTTGTTTTTGTTTTCCCCATATGGTATCTTGTTTGACAGAAAATATATTTTACATATATGAAAGTATACAAAACCCCAACTTTCTTTTTTTTCTTTGTATTGTGAATGGATCTTATTATCTTAGATTAGTTTTGGGCATTAGTGTAAAATAGGCTTATTTTTAAAATCATATTACAGCGATGTTGTTTAAAGAACTACTCAACAAATAAGCACTTGTTTAACAGATTTTTGCAATCTTTGGAAATAGTCACCAATCACTGTATAGATATTTATTATGAATATAGATCTAACCCACAACTCTCTTAAGAAATGTATCTCTTTATATTTGACTTTATGTATGTTATATTTTTAGTATACTATTTAATTTTAAGGTTCGGGATATTCCTTTTTATTTGAATGTCCTCCAAGATTCTGAAAATATCTGATACATAAAATGGCCATATTTTCCGGTTAACCAAAATCAATGTTTGTCTATGCCCATGAACCTATTATATTTATTAGTACCACCTTTCACATAGAAGAGTTCATATTAGATGATAATTACTTGATCATGCTACTTACTTATGAGCTCTTCATAAATCCTTGTAAATGAAGAGTCCCCAGAAGGAGACCCTTCCCTTGGGTGAGTTCTATGTCAATACTAATTTTCTATCTTACAAGGTAATCACCAAGCAACTCCAGAGTTCAGAGGCATGAGGCGAGAGCAACCAGAAGTATTACAGGGGTATTATAATCAGGAATTACAAAAATTATAAATTCTATGAAATTTACAGTTGCCAAGATTGTGACATCCAAATTGGGGGATTTTGTGAATTAGGAAACCATTAATTTCTTATGCAAAGGATAGTTTCTTCTACATCATCTCCAAAAGGGTTGTACATATTTAGTTTCTTTATGAATGTAATACATATATTTATATCTACCAAACTGCCCTAAGTGCTGAAATGTAGCAGTTAGTAGAATAGATGTGTTGCTTGTATTTAAGAAGCACAGAGCTTAGTGAAGGAGGTAGACAGTATACAAAAACATAAAGCACATACATAGATTTATGATACTCTTGGGAAAGTGCCATTGAACTATGGAATCAAATATTGAGTCTTGGTGAAAATAGAAATGACAAAAGGTCAGTACAGATCCCCTAGGGGTTATGGCATTGAAATTTGGCTTAAATAATCAAGAAGAGGTTTGCAAAGAGTGAAGGAATAGTGTTCCTGGGTGCCACAACAGTATATAGCGAAGTTCTGAAATAGAAAAGAACTTTGAGTCTTAAGAAAGGGAAGACTGCAAGACTGGCTAACCAAATGAGTGGAAGCTAGTGATGAGGATGAGAGCTGTTGAAAAGTGATAATGAAATGGGAAGACAATGTCAAATATGTATATTTGGGAAAATCTTTCTTGTAGCAATCCATTCTTTTTATCTCCAATTCTGGTCATTTTTGTAGGAATATGCCATTGGAACAATACCTGTATTTACGTTCATAATATTTCCCCATCTTTTATGTTTTCTGGGTTTTGAATATTTATTCATTGAGAGAGGGTGGGGCAGGGACCTGGGAATAGGAGAGTGACAAAAAAAAAAAAAAAAAAAACAGAATCATTATTTCAAAGACAACCACTCCAATCTCCAATCACTAGGGCTATCTATTCATCCCTTGCTTTTCTTCCTTTTTTTAATTAAAAAGGGTATTTACATGCTAATTGGATCTTTATTCCTTGAGAGTCCCTCTGCTCTTGTAAAGTCTTCCTCTTCTGAAGCATTTAATCCCCAGCTTGAAACATCATTCTTTATTGGAGTGGAAAGACTGTGATGTCACAAATGGGGGATTATGACTTCACAGGGGAAATAAGAGAGCAAGACAGACAGTTTCAAGAGACCAGATCTTTTATTTATGAGAATGTCTCTATTAATCAAAAAGGGTGAGAAGTACCAAACATATAGAAAATGACAGCGGAATTGTAGCTAAATAAAATGTTCTTCAAAATTATCGTGGCAATGTCACTTTCTCTTTAGAGGATTCATGAGAAATGCTATTGCAGAAGATAGGTTTGAGAGTCCAAATCTCCACACACTCAGCACTTGAGAAATACTTAGCCCTGGGGTAATAAAAAGTTATAATCAGGCCACAGAGCAAGCGCTACCATGCTTTGCCCACAATGTATAGTGTCACCCATGAAACTTGATTGTTGGAAGAGTTCTCCATTCTATTGCACCAGTGACATCATTTGGGTCTGAGATGTCATTTGGGGAGGGAAAGATTTTAATATAAAGAAGTCATTCAAATAATAATTTTCTCTTTATGTGAATGTGTAGAGTTGTGACTTTCAGTGAAGTAGTCCATTTCATCCATCACTGAACTTTGGAAGACACCATTGTCCATATCTCCTTCTATTCTTTATGTCTGTATGATCAAACGTGATGCTCCTGTTTTCTTTCGTTCCTTATAGTAATAATAGGGTCTTCACTGTATTTTCTTAATCACACTGGCTAAATATTAATCAGTCTTATTGTTCTTTTTAAATGAATGGTTATCATCTTCATTGGTTATCTTTATGGTTTTCCTATTCACAATTTAAGTTGTTTCTACTCTTTATGCATCTTAAGCTTATCTTGATGTTACTTCTTATTTTCTTTGTGTGGCTGTTTACAGATTTTAGACCTTTTCTAAAATAGGCACTGGAGACCTTAAATTTCTTGATAATTTTAATTAATTTTTCTTTAGTTTGTACTTAACTCAAAAGATATATTTTTTCTTTTATATTTTCACTTTGTGCTGCTTGCAGCTTTCTAGTAGTACTGAGTCATTTGATTTATAAATATTTGGAACTGTTATAATTTTATTTCCTAACATTGATTTCTAATTTAATTATGCAATGTTCTGAGAAGATATTTCATGTTATTTCTATTTAATTTTTTTGTTTGAGATATAACTTTTTGGATTCATGATCACTAGAGAAAGTTAATATTCTGTTGTTTGAATAGTACTTAAATATTAAGAGGTCAAATTTGTTGACTATTGTTTCAGATAATACATATCTTTTTTTTATTTTGTTGTTTCAATTTAACCCCTCAGTTGTGAGAGAAAAAATATGATTATGAAACAGTATATTAGTTGTGCATACTTGATTGTGATCTGTAATTGTTTTTATATATTGTTGGATTTTATTTTATTTAGGTATAGAATTATGTTCTGATATTAATTTCAATACTTTCAAGATGTCAATCTATCTTTTTTGTTTATATTGTTTTACATTAAATCTACTATAATTATTACCCCTTTTCACTTATATAGAAAATATGTCCTCCCTATATATTTTTAAGTTATCTTCAAGACTTTATTTTTGTCTTTTCTTTTTAATTTTTTAGTTTGAATGGTCATTTTGCTAGTTATCCCTTTTGGTGTTCTCTAAATCTCTTTGAAATTGTGGTTTAGTGTATGCCATTGTTTTTGGAGAAAAAAAAATGGCTTTCTCAATTTTATTTTTTATGTTCTATTATTTTATTTTGAAATTCCACTACACATATGTTAAACAGTTTTTTATCTCAGTTTCAAGAAATATTATTCTGTATTTTTTATTATTTTTGTTTTGTCTTGCTAATTTCTGCTGATACACACTGGGTGTTTCATTCTTTCCTCAGATGTGTCAAATCTACACATGAGCTTGTTAACGAAATTAAAGAAGTTCTTCTGAAGAATTTGAATTTATGTAGCAGTGATTTTGATGTGTTGCCTATTAATATTATAGATTCCATGTTTCTGATATTCTAAAATACATGTCCCCTGCCTATCCCCCTCCCCCACTGCTATTTTAAAATTTGTATCTGGTAATTTCAGTACTGTATCATATTTATCATATTTGAATCTAATTCTAATATATTTCTACCCTCAGATTGTGTTTATTTCTGAACTTTTTCACACATCTCATTTCTTTTTCAAAAATAAATGTTTTACATAGGACAATAGAAACCAAAGTAAAAATTTGAATACTTACAGTTGAGAATGTCTTTCCTTCTGTTAGATCTTTTGCATATATATGTATGTGTTTGTTGTGTGTGTGTGTCTGAGAGAGAGTGAGAGAGAGAGAGCTAATCTAATCAAAATTTGGGCTGTTATTAAGATTTATTATTATAAGGATTTCCAGTGTACCAGATATTTCATATTCTTCTAATGATACTTTTTTTTTTCTCCACCTGATTTTGTTTCTTCCCTTTTCCAGCTCCCCAGAGAGGGTATGTGTCTCTTCCATTTCTCCCAACTACATTACACATAATGCTAATTAACTAATTAAGAGCTATGGTGAGATCACATTCTCTAATATTTTGATTACATCTTCAACTTAGGCAAATATTGTAAACATGTTCTTCAGGATATGGTCTTCACAAATGTCCCTGTCCCTTTTCCACATATATAGTAACCATACCATGTATTTTATCCTACCTACTAGGGTAGAATTCTTAGTTTCATCAGCTTTCCCATCCTACTCATGGTTTTCTTTCAGGTCCTTGATGCTTTAGTTGTGGTATCCTCCCTCTAGTAATTAAAACATTTTTTTTTTCTTAATCATTATAAAGGAGATGAATCTGGGAGAAATTTCACTGCTTCCTCCATTCCCAAACTCTATTTCCTATGGAGTTTCACAGATGCTCTCAGATTATAGTTGAGAATGATATTACTTCCACAGGTTAAGACTTGTGTTTTTGAAGAACTACAGGGGAAATAAGTGTGCATTTTAAACGATGCCTTCCCTCCCTTCCAGTAGGTTCCATCAATGTGCTCAGGCTTCACACATACACACACCCCATGCAGTTTAGTGCTTTGTCTTTTTGTTTTTTCTGTCCCTTCTTGTAACCACTTAGTTGATAATGTAATCTAAAATATTAACATTTGATTTATTTTGTTCATCCATTTGTTTTCATCATATACCATATAAAAATGAAATTATATAGTATCTTTGCCTCAATCTATTTAATTTAACATAATACCCTTTATCTAGGTTGCTAAAAATGGCACAATTTTACCTTTGAATAGTTGAGTAGTAAGTACTATATAGTGCATATATACCACATCTTCTTTATGCAATTGTTTGGCAATAGGTATTTAATTGATTCCAGTCTTTGATATCATAAATAATGCTGATATAAACAAGGGACTGTCTATATCTCTTTAATTAGTGTTATTGTAGAGCTAAATATCCAGAAGTGGGCTAATTGAGATTTGGTAATTTCATTTGTCATTATTCCAGGAATCTCCATTCTGCTTTACATTATAGTTACACAAATTTACAATTTCATGTACACCAAGAGTGTTACATGGGTTCCCATAACTCTTTATCCTCTCCAACATGACTTTTGTCTTTTGGATTATAATAGTTCTCGAAAACGTGAAGTTCTATCCTGTTACTAGTTTAATTGCATTTGTCTTATAATAAAAAATAGTAACATCCTCCATGTGCGTATTGATCATTTATAGTTCTTTGGAAAAGTTTGTTTTATATTTTTCTCATATTTTAATCAGATGATTGTTATTAAATTTCATGCATTCTTTACAGGTTTTGGATATTACCCCTTTAAAAGAGCAAGTTTGAAAGTTTTATCATTCACTCTAGGTGGGTTTTCTTTGAATGTTTTTTTCAAATTTACTGCAGTTTTATGTGTTCTTGGCTTTAATAAAATTTGACAAATGAACAAAGCAGCAGGACAAAGAAAATAAAAACCTAAGTCATCTTCATTTTATGAGAAAATAGTTGAAAAGCTAGTTTCCATAGGAATTTTCACAACTCAAGTCTACTCTACTCTCAAAAAAAGCCCATTCAACAGAAATCCTCTCCAGAAGAACTGAGGGGTAGGCAAAAATGTAAGTTTAATATAGGGAAAATTGTAAAATGAGCAACCAATTGCAATCAGATCAATGAAATATTAATTGTAATCCAAGAATAATTAAAAATATGCATGTAATCAATTAAAGATCAGTAGAAAAGTAGCAGAAACAATAGCTTCAACCACAATAAAATGAATTTTTTTTGGTCTTGATTCCAAAATTACTGGTTTATCATGGTTCATATACCTTCACATATGAAGTTTTCCCTAAACCTAACTGAAAAGAACTAAGCGCTGTCCTGTATAAAACATTTACCTTCTTAGTTGATCCTAAACCTAATCTAAATATAATGATATTTTTCTCAAATGTGTGGAAATAAAGACCTACCAGATGAGAACAATAAAAAGTGATTTATTCAGAATGTGCTGTAGCAGGGGAGTCAACCACCATCATTGATATTTGGCAAAACTGCAAGGCAGGAGAATGAGTAGGAAAATTTTATTGCAGAAAAAATGAAGGGTGTTTGAATGTCGTGGTTGGAGGTATTTGGTGTAAAACAGCTGCTGGTGGGATCCCCCAAAACAGAGCATGCTCTGTGTTTGGGATATATAGCTATTTTCTCTGATGATCCTATACTAGAAATGGAAACGAAAGTCATGGAAGCTATCAATTATTAATCAAGTCCTGGCAATTCAATCTGGTCAATTTTGATATGGGTAATTTCATTGCTTCCCTCTTGTTACAAAAATTAGTGGTCAGACTTACAGAGAGATATTTGGCAGCTTGTTCAAGAAAAATAGATTGGTTTACTAGGATGGCTGCTGTAGCTTCTGGGTCAGACTTCTAGTTTCATATGTGATCTGGTAATTGTCCACTTGTATATTCAGTCTCTCAAGGGCAAAGAACTAAGTATTCCAAAGCTCTATATATGAATTGTTCAAAACACTTCTTCCCAATCAAGACACAGTACCAGGACTCAAAATTAAGTGACTCATCCTCTTTAAGCCCCTTCATCTTCACTGAGGGTATAAAGGGAAAGGTTTCCAGAAGTCCTAGTGAAGTAAAAAGATCTGCATGCCCATGTTAATAACAATGTTGTGCTAAGAAAACCCTTCAGAATTTGGTGATAGAAAACATGACTAAAATTAAGTAACTTCCTAACACTTAATGCTGGATTTTTTTTCATTTGTAAATGAATTTGGGAAAGATGGGTAGTTTTGCATTCAAACCACAAAAATTGTTGGAAATCCATTACTTATTTTCAGCAAGTCCTATAGCTTAGCATAAACAAATAAATACTGCAATGAGACAGCACAGATACTAAAAATACTACATACCATCATTTTTCTTAATGCATTAATATTAATTATACATGATTATATGATTCTTTGAATATTAGTAGGTTTGAGATATAATTCTTCACAATAAGTAAGGGATTTAGAAACAATTTCAAAAAGGAGATCTCATTTTAGATTGAAATAGTGAAAAAACCTTGACAAATGACAAATGACGTTTAGAGTCTCTTTTGAGCTCTACGATTTCATGAAAATAACATATTCATGTTTTTAATATTCTTAAAGTTATTAGAATTATTTTTAATGAGATTTATTTAACACAATTAGATAATGCAGTTATAGCTTTAAAGAATGTAGTCAAACCAAAAGAATAAATTCTAGTGAGAATTTATAAAATTTGCAATGCATACAAATTCAAATTTTATTTAAGTAAAGATCTAGGTGTAAGCAAAATAGCAATTTTTTCAAATAACTTTTACTTTTAATGAATGAAAGTTTATTTCAATTTCAATAAATTTATTTCAATTTATCTGTCATTTTTGGGTAATAATATAGTTTACTTCATCACACCAATCGAAACATTTCTCTTAGATTGACTCATTATTAGTTTTCTCTTTAGACCTTTAATTAGAGTATTAAAATAGAGACTTGCCTAGTAATTGCAATCACCCACTAGTGGAAGATTTTTTTTTGAAACTAGGTCTCGCTGTGTTTGCCTATGAACCACAGACTCACTTTGCCCGGGGTACCACAGACTCAAGCAATCCCCAGCCTCAGCTTTCCAGGTCGCTAGAATTGCAGGCGTGTGCCTATTTTTTGGGACTAGGTCTCGCTGTTTTGCCCTGAGTGGGACTCGAACTGTGATCCCTAGCCCCAGCCGCCTAATAGGCTGATGCCCAGCTCCACTAGTGGAGTTTAAATGCTTTTATCTGTTAGTATATTTCCCATTTATTATCACATATTTGTTGGGCCAAAATATTGAGTGGTGATTTGATGCCCTGTCTGCACTCGATTCAGCATTTGAAATTAACTTCAGTTTTCCAGGAGTACCATATCCACATGGCCAAGGTCAAAGGAGATTTGCTTTGCTACCAGAGAAACAAAAACTTTAGAGGCATCCTTAATGGGAAGATTTTCAAGCTCCCTGGATTGTCATCTATGATAACCCCAAATTGACAGAAATGCACTGAACACTAGCTTTTGTAAATTGGAAGAAGAGCAAATACAACTTGCTAACTCCCACTTCCCACCATTTTAATAAAAACCATTACATGCAACTTTTGAAACCATAATCAAGAAAATTTCAAGAACCAAGAGAATTGATTTTGTAAAAGTATGCTCCTTTTATCTCTGTAAGATCTAATAAAATGCCTTCAAAGAGTAAAATAGTACATTGCTATCCACCAATTGTATTATCAGATTGTATATTTTTATTTTATCTCCAAACTAATGTTGCCAATTTATTAACAGAATTAAAAACCTTCAAGAAATAAAATTTCCAAATATGACAGACACAAACAGTATTGCGTTGATTTTGTTAGCTTTGAGGATGTTCCAAATGAAACCAGCAATTTGGTGCCTGTACTTGTAGTTCTAGGCTACTTTATATACATGGGTTTCAAAATATAATAATTCAAGGTGATTTTGTCATTGATTCATTATAGGAAACAAGGAGTTATTAAGTGATATAACTTGTTGGTGTGTATTTTACTCTGTTCATATAAACCAGTGAAGCAAGATCAATTTGTTTCTCGGTTGAATTAGTTTTCTTGTGGGCACCTCAAGCATACATTCAAGAACAGCTTCCAAGAAACAAATTTATTTTCCTGAAATGATGGTCTTTATTGGCAACATCTAGTTCTTTTAATTTTACAGTTGGTTTCCCAGTTATGATCTCTGTTTTCATGAAGCATGAGAAAAATCCTAGAACAGTTAAATGTGCTTACCATAGTTTATGAATTAGTCGCATCTTCAAATTGGCACAAGGAATAGAATAAAACTGCTCTCTCAACAAGTCTGTCCTTCTTTCCCTGAATCTCTCTGAATAGTATTTCAGTATCATTTATGCTGTCCTGCATATGGATGTATATATAAATTGTATTTGTGTATACATACACACACACACACACACATATATATATTTGTGCACTACACACACAGAGGAAGAGACAGAGTAGTGAAGCCCAGTTCTGTTCCTTCTTCCACTAGTCATTCATTCTGTATATCACAGATATTATATAAATCCTCTGAGACTTGGGAGCCCAATCCTCATTCAAAAAGTCAAGTAAATAATCTACTGTGAACTTATCAGCTCCAATGTGTGGTGTGAATTTTGAGAAACATGGAGATAAAAATAGACATTCTAAGATAGAGTAAGTATTGTACACTTAAGGGAATATTTTCTCTCTCCTATTACATCATCAGACAGTTGTAATGAAGCTAAGATACTTATGAGTGGTGTTTGGTGTTTCTAACAAAGGGAAACATCTCTTTTTGGGGGGTGCTTTTCTGCTGCATCTGAAGGAAGGGATACATGTGCATTTTAAATGACTCTTGCTGCTCTGCCCAGAAGGGTTTGCTCAGCTGGGAGGAACTGCCATTAGTGAGTAACTGAGAAGTGACATGTTCTGTCTCTCAAAGGGTTTCTTCGTGTCCACTTTGGTAGCTCTCATTACATTGCCTGCATCCATTAAGACAGAAACAAGCTTACTCATGAAATGTTTTTGTGACTAAAGAGGGCATGCAGCTCTTTAATCAGTAACAGAACATCTCCTCTGACAAGACTGAGTGACACAGTGTGCTCTGATCCCCTTTGCAGCTGAGAGGGAATATTCCTTACAAGGACAGACAACATTTTTATTGAGTCACCATTGGTAGATCTATCAGTGCCCCAGTGAAAATGTTCTTCTGCATTTGTTTAGTGTAAATATTCATATTAAATGAAATCTCATACTATGTGGATAGTAGATCCCTGATAATTCAGCTAATGTCTAAAAGTATTGAGATAGTATTAGACTGGTTTCAAATTTTCCAGGAGTCAAGGTGACAAGGTATTAGCAAGAGTTGTAGGACTATATCTGCTCTGATAAAAAAATAATAATAATACTTATGGACAAGGAGAGCATGATACCTGTTACATCTTTTCTTAACAACAGTTTCACCTGGGATCTAAAAGGATTCAGACTAACTTAAGATTAAGAGGAAAAGTGGCCAGCAATGTGAGACTGACTTCAGTATTATCTTTAAAGATATGTGTATTAGTGAAGATGTATGATTTATATGGGTAAAGACTATGATTTATAGTGGGTAAAGAGTTCTAGAAGGGACTAAACTACAGAAAAATGTTCTATTAGCAAAGAGTACTGAATTTTGCACAAATATATTAAATTTTGAGATAATAAAATTTAGGTAAATGCAAAAATGAAGTGAAAATTAAAGTTCCTTTATTCCATATGACTGGTGGATAAATAAAATATCTGGTGTCCAGAGTTGAAATAGCAAGTTCTGTGTTGCACCAAAAGTTACTATGTGTATCTAAAATGCAGATCTTTGTCCTTGAAGAGTTTTTAAGTGTTTCACAAGCCATACCATAGGAATTAACATTTATTGTGAAAGTATACCAATATGGCTCTTTGCAAGTAGTAGCAGACTATGTTCTTCATCTTCACAGTGGTGCTAGTTACAGAAATTGCTTTATCAAATTTGTCTAATTACATCAAAACTCCTGACTATAAATACATCAAAACCCCTCAACTATAGGTTCATTATACATAAGTGAGCTTCTCATATAAGGCATGTGTAAACTTTAGGGGGGAAAATATATATATATATATATATGAAGATAAAAAGTAAAGCCTGTCAGGATAAGCTGTTATTTTTAATATAATTTAGCAGAGGATATAATAATTTTAACAAACTAAAACTAGTGAATTGGGGCAAAATCCAGGAATTTTCCTTCAACGTACACAAATGACTCTGGAAGGGAGCCTAGTTTCCCACCCCATGGGCCTGTCTGTGGTGCTGTTTGAGTGTCCTCATGACAAGACAATTGACTTTAACTTGAGCAAGTGATCCAGGAGAGATCAAGAAGGAAACCACAAGCTTTCTGTGACTTTGGCATGGAAATCACACATGATTACTCTTGCCACATCCTATTCATCAGGAGCAAGTCACAAGTATAGCACACACTCAAGAAGTGAGACATTAGGTTCCATTTTCTGAAGAGAAGAATGCCAAAGAATTTTTGGATATATTTTAAAATCAGTACACAGCATAAGTAGCCTTTGCTTTCCATATAATTCTGATCCTTGCAAAGAGATAAAGAAGCTCCCCCTGTAGACCTTCATTAGATAAACATTGATTTCAACAGAAAAAACAACATTGGCATTTGGAAGAATTAACTTCAGGCCATAAAGGGACAGAAAAGTAATTCCCAGACCAATAGAAGGGTGAGGAAAGTAAAAAAAAAAAAAAAAAAAAAAAAAAAAAAAAAAAAAAAAAAAAAAAAAAAAAAAAAAAAAAAAAAAAAAAAAAAAAAAAAAAAAAAAAAAAAAAAAAAAAAAAAAAAAAAAAAAAAAAAAAAAAAAAAAAAAAAAAAAAAGAGGTTAATGAGGCACTTGCACAGGGAACAGATTAAGGGGGTGCCAAGTTAATGTGGAATGGCTGTATTGCAATAATTTTATTTTAAAAAATAATGTGTTTGAATAGTATTTATCCTGATTACTGAATTTTTTAACTGTCTTTAATATTTACACCTAAAGTAAATATCTGTATATCTAGACTTATTTGTCTAATCTTAGTCCTGGCTCCATTCTCTGATTTATCAGCCTATTCTTCCATTATATATCAGAGGTGTAAGAATGGTCACATCTCCCACTCTGAAAGGAATCCTCAGCATGTTGAACTAGAGAGAGCACAGTACAAAGGCAAAGGTGGACTGACATCAGGGGTTTGAGGACAGCCAAGCTTTGTTCTAAATTGCTGTGGACCTGAAGAAAGTTAGTTCACCTCTATCAAGTCATTTTCTCTGTGATAAATTGAAAACAACCCAACTAGAAATTTTGTGAGACCCACTGAAATATTAATATTTTAACCACAGAAAATCTTAGAGTCTTGCAGGATGTTTTTGTTTCCCTTGAATCCATCATCTGCAGCTAGATACCTGGGATTCATTACTCTTCAGAGTGAAGCTAATGTCTTTCCTGTGCAATTGTTGTTTTTAATTTTAATTTGGAATCATTCTTTTTGCAGTCATTTGGCAGGTTTGCCCAATCTTGCTCTGGGGTAGTAATCAGGGTATGATGCAGTATTGGTATCATTTTCTATTTTCATTAAGGTGCCCTGAGGACTTCCAGCATTTGATGCCAACAAATTTAAATTATTAATTTTATTACAACAAGAATTCTATAATGGAAGAGCTACTAAAATGTTTTTTAAATTGGTTTTTAACTAGAAAAATAAAGAGATAGAATTTAGACACTTGGGAAATAATGAAAGAGTGAGACAGCACTGCTATTGATTTAAAGTCAGGTAAGGGGATATATTTTAAAAGTTCAATATCAAAAATCATTGCCCTTAGATGAGCTAATAATGAGAGTACTCAACAATCTCATAGGTATGTGGTAATAAACCCACTATTATTAGTGGGTGCTAATAATAAACAAAAACTGGCATGTAGAAAGAGAGCTCACTAATATTCTTTTCATTCTGCTCCTTCATTAAAAACAAAAACAAAAACTTTATTTCCAGCATGTCTAGTTAGAAAACCTACTCTAAGTAGGGGAGATAGTCTATATATATGGGAGATAGTCTCTCTCTCTCTCTCTCTCTCTCTCTCTATATATATATATATATATATATATATTGGGCAAATATATATTTTTTGGGCAAATCCCAAAAAACTATTTAAAACTGCCTTCACCTGAATAATGGCAAAGTTTAAATTTTACATGGGGACTTTGTGTGATTTCAATAAGGTATTGTGAATGAAAACAATGTGGAAATTGAAAAACTCTGCACATACAGAGAATTAATATTATATATATATATATCTTCCTTCAATTAATATAATTGGCAATCCTATGAAGGTGGTAGGAATAAGATAATAGCAGAAATCCATTTATCCATTAGATGGCTCAAATATGATTCTGAAAAATAGAATATAAATTCCACTTTTATTCAATCATATGATGACTCTGGAATAAAAAAATGTTATCACAGAATTTTGAAAAAGTCTTGTCATTATTTGTAATTATTAAGTACTTAAACAAGATGAACCTCACTTGGTGAGCACACCATCAAATCAGTCAGCAAATCTCATCAGGGATACCCCATGTTTATGTGGCACTATCAATCACCCTTGTGTTTCCTATACAGTTTTGTTTTATCAACACCATGGATTAATCTGAGGGATGAAAAAGGTTTAGTTGAAGGGAAGAGTTAGTGGGAACTGGAATTGTCTCCATGGTGTGCTGTGGTTTTATGGCTGAGGAAGTAAATACATCCCTAGAAGAATATAGACACCAACTTGCTGATGTAAAAAAAGTGTGCCTGGTGTAGAAGGATATGGAGGCATAAACTGAAAGTTAAACTAGGATACCAGTTGGATGAAAATATTCATGGATGACTGATGAGTCAAAGATCATAAAGATTACAGTGCTAGAGATAGAATAGAGTATAAGCTTAGACCTGGCCAAGTAGGAAATGCAAACTTAGCCTTATGGCAAATACCACTGCACATTTCCTTTCATTATTTGGATTTTCTCAAAAAGAAGTTAGTAAATGCTAGGGTCATACTTTGGAAAGCAAGTCTGTTACAACCTGTTAGATAGTGAAGTTATATTCTGATGATGTGTTTGATACTTGTGTTTGCTCTTGATTGATATTGTTTCAGGCCTCTGACAGAGCAAAATGACACAATGTTCTCCTATTACTATAGGGTAAGGCCAGAGACTCAACAGGAAAATTAATTTCTTTAATATTGCTGAGACAAAATATAACATTTGAGTGTCATGTTGCTTAATATGTCATCATAGAAGAAAGAGATTGTCTTCACTTACTTGTGAACTAAAAATCAGAGAGGCCATTTTCATATTCACCTTTTTTCTCTTGAAATCTAGTTAGAAGGCAATGAATGTCAGGGAACGGGTTGGAATAATATAATAACTATGATTTTTTGAAAATCAATCATGTGTCAGATTTTCCAGTTATGAGCTCATTCCAGCCTCACATCATCATTACAGAGTAAATAATATCTCCATTTTACCAAAGAGTAGATGGAAAACTCCCTAGTTCTCCCAGTTTCACAGCACTATTTTTGTACCATGTTCTACCATTTTAATCTGACACTTAGGTAGAAAACTGGATGATCATGTGCTCTTGTGGATCATTTGATATTTCTGACAGTGGAAGAGGGAACTTTCTTCTGGCAGGAATTTCAGCTTGTGCAGTGAGCTAGTCATAACTTAATGGGAGGAGTGATATGACAGGAGCACGCAAAACTCCCCCGTTTTCAGAACCCTAAATCTTGAATGACCATCTTTGAAGAGGACAAAGGAAAATTCCAAGTTGACGAGATTTTCATTTTTTTTTTTTTTACTTTTTAAGCTATAAATATCTTCTGAAAGCACATCAGCCTTCTGTAAAGCAGTTGTGACAGTCTGGTAGACTGGACTGATTGAAGCTAAGGAGACAGTATCCACAAAGAACATCGGGTTAGCCTGTTCCTCTGTTCTGGAGAAAAGGAGCTGAACCTCTTATTGAACTCAAGAAGAAGATCTTGATCCCCAGGAAATCTTCCCCATACAAAGAAACATCTGCAACTTGGGATATGGAGATGTCCTATGGCAAGAGAAAATAAAGCCATACATCCAGGTTATTAAGGGCCTCCTTTGATGGAGTTTCTAATACTGGTTTCATTCCAATACCCCAAGAGTTTCATCTCATCAGTTTGCTGCAGCTTCCTTTTGATTTTTGAGCATCCATATTCTGTCCCTAAAGGAGAAATGGGGAGTAGAAGCTGACTACTTCATTTATTTACTTCCATTGTTTAACCTATGACTCATTTTTCCTGATGACTACTGAAAGATTTTCCCATGTTTCCTGCTCATGGGAATCTGCCTGCACTCCATCACTTCCAGGTGAACTTGACACAAGTTTGTCACTAATAGCAATTTCTTTTTCCTTACTTTCCATATTCTGAGAATGAATAGCTGCCTTACATCTCAGAAAGGTTATCCTACTTGAGCCAATGCAATCTGGCCACTTTGTCACTCACAGAGACAGGGTTTGGCTTGCCAATAGTGATAATTGCACCATGTCATTCCAAGGAAGTATGTACATTCCAAACTAGTGTAGACACAATACTTTGAGGCTTATGCCACTGGTGGCAATCAGTGAGACTCTGGTGGAGACATGGGTGTCTCTGCCCTCTGTATGAGGTTCATATTTGCCGTCCTGAAGCACAGTGGGGTTTCCCTACACTGTGTACTTGTATAAATATATCTATAGTTATTTTTATAAAATTTATCCTTACACTCATACCTGCATTTTATGTTTATTATGGCCCCAGTGCCTAAAATAGTACCAAGGATATTATAGGCCCACCATGGATATTGACTGAATGTATACATAAACTTTACCCAACACTTAAAATTTAAAGACTATAATAACATAAACTCTTATTTATAAGCATATTTATAAGCCTTATTTATAAGCATATTTCCTTTCTCAAAGTATTTAAGACATAACTTCTATTTATCATTCTAGAAATCATATGACTAACTACAAAAACTTTAGTTCCACAAATGTTAGTGGGTAAGTAAAGTTGACAGTGTATGAACAAGCTCTAATAAAAATGAAAGTTTCCCCCAAAGTGGTATTGTGATTCAGAAGACAGTTTTCAAATATAGGACTAGGTACATTGATTTTTTAATGACTCACAACATTTTTTGATATGGAATAAAGAATGTCTAATCTAAAATTGATGGATAAACTTTATATGTCCAAAGCCTCTGCTCCAGATAATTCTGCAATGACAGGCATCTCCTCCCCATGGAAACCTCCAAGTACTCTATGCTTGAATTTCTAGAATTATGGTAAGTTAAATTGAATTTTGATATTTGGGCAATAGAAATACAGGCAACCTTTGGGATGCTAATCTAAAATAGGCTCATTTCCCTAAGCTCCTGACTCATCAGTTTTAGAAAGAGACTAATCCTGGGAGAAACACAAGTTACATGCTATTGCTCTTCACACATAAACCTCTTCCGTTACTGAGGTGCCCTGAGTCCCAAAGCCTGGCCAATCCCATCACTAGTAATCAACCATCATCCCAAGAAGTGAACATAATCAAAAGCTAAATCAAATAAATATGTCTTACTCTCTGTTCTGACGTCGGCCAAGTTCCATTCTGGTGGGAGGCCAAGGGGAGCGGGTGCCAAAGGCATATGGCTGTGGGCGCCATTGTGCCAGAAAGATGTCAACACATTGGAAAGGATTCAAAGAAGAGTAGCGGGGGTGATTAAGGGGCTGAGGAATTTACTTATGAGGGAGATTAAGAGAGCTAAGTGTGTATACATTGGCTGAGCATTGTATAGGAGACAGCAGAGATGCAGATCATTAGAAGTACTGACAAGTCCACATAAGGAATTAGCTGGCATGGGAGCTAGTGGATATACCAAGGCTTATGAAAGAGTGATAAAGTACAAATCCAAAGTCTAATTGTCATCAAGATTACTTGAAAATATGTTCATTGGAAATAAAAGCATTTTACAGCATCAGTTGTAAGCCCATCCTTGGGGGTGGGGGTTATGTAAATAAAAGGACATGAAAATAAGTCAGACCCATTTTATACAACAGGCATAAGAAGCAAAGTGTGACATCCCCAGGTTTTCCCTATTGGGGCATCACTTAGAACATGTTTACAGTCCACTGTCAACTAAGTAGCAGTCTGCAGCTATACTGACAAGAAAAACCTGCTGAGATTTCTACACTTCCCTTCCCCTCTCCCCATTACCACTGCCATCACTAACTCCTTTACCCCATAGGAAACCTGGAACATAGTGAGCACTTATTACAGAACAGTTATACATTTGACAGCCTTATTAAAATATAATTCCTTCACTGCAAAAAAACATGGAAAACTTACAACTCACTGACTTTTTGGTTACTTACAGAGTTGTGCATACACCACCAAGACCAACTCTACAATATTTCTATTACCTTAAACATTAAAACTGGTACAAATTAGCCACAGATTTCAAATCTTGTAAATATGTAAGTCTAACTCCACAAAATTATAGATGTTGTCAAGAACCCCCCCCCCAAATAAGAGGAAGAAAAAAACTTCACTGAAGCAATGGCAAGATAATCATTACTTTGAATTTCTGTTCAGCATCGAAATCCCTAACCACCACACCATGTTGCTGAATTCCTTGTCATTCAGTGGGTAGCCTGGTCAGACACATTGCACATTGAATGGTAGATTCAGGTCTTGAATGTAGAAGGACCTTGTTCATCAATAATCAGTTTCCTGAAGGTCAGCAATGCAGTTTTCATTGTTAACTTTAAACATATTTTTCAAGTTATTGCTCTTTTCTCTCCATTATAACTTCAACTTTTACAGCTCTCTCTTTCACCATGTTAAAGTCCAAGAAAAGACCTTGGTAAAAATTGAGTTGTTCATCTCTTTCAGAGTTGTCTTTTGTATGCCATCTTTCATTGCTATAAACTTGTGAAGAGAAGCAGGTGGTGAGTATAAAAATATGTTAGCATTCATATTCCTAGGCAAAAGTCACCTACATTTCTTTTGAGGCAAATAGGAAACAGGCAAAAATACCTCCCTTCTATTCCTATCCCAACTATGCCCAACAGCCTAGTCAGACCCTCATCCCAATTCCAGATTATTGTCACATACTCTGCCTTGCTACAGACTCTGTTACTTTAAATCCTCCCTCCAATTTGGTTTTCAGAAGAGACTTTGCATAATGCATGTTCTCTCCCACCCCTTCAGGAGCCTTCCGGAGCCATGCTCTTCAATCAAATAGATGCAACTTCAATGTTCTATACTTCACTTTGTCTGCCCCACCCTCCCGACGACATACTCCTCTGCCTCAGATAGATTTCATCACTGTTCCCTAGGTGTAGTCATCCTCATATTTGTTGTGCTCTGTTAGCTATGTTCTTCCACTACACACACACACACACACATACAAATTACAGTAGTGAAAAGAGTAGTAAGTACCCAGTAAATGACTGATGTCATTGTTCTTTCTGCTCTTATACTCCTGAGATAGTAAATCTTCCCTAATCTTCCCAACCTATAATGTTCTTTCTCTAGTTAAATTCACCTCATGGGTGGTGACACACTGTTTAGAATCTGATATTTATTTCATTATATGTTGCCTCCATCAGTCAGTCTTTGAGCAACTGGGGTAAGTTTTATATTTAAAAATAGGTTGGGTATTGTAATGGTATTCAATACATTCTATTTAATTGATCGGTTTATCATATATATCAATGACTGATATCAGCTATCATATCTTTCATGTCATCTTCATGTACTTGAAAATTTTAGTACTCTCAGGAAAAAAGTTACATATTGTTATATACTCCCATATTGGTGTGTTACTCATCAACCTTCCACAGCACAGAGTTCCCTATACTGTGGTTAATTGCCATAAAACTCTCAAAGACTCTGTTACTTTAGTGGACTAAGTACTTCTTAAAGGCAGGGTCACACCCACACACTTTCTAGCACTAGAATCTGCATTTAATTCTTACTAAGTTACTAAACATATTATCTGAATTTGACTTAATTAAAAAAGAATTCTGAATGAAGAGGATTAAATATGTTGAAATAAGTCCATGGTTGAAGAAGTTGTAGTTGCTCAGATGCACAGGGCGCTTCTTCTTTTCATACATTGCATTAGATTTGCTCTTTATCCCAGACCCACTGTGCCAAATCAGGCTTGTGATTAAGATCAAGTCTACCGGGAAATCAGCAGAGTTGGAGAGTGTTTGAAAAGGGCCTTGCTGTCCAAAGTTTGCAACTCTGGGAAACAGCTGTTATGGTTCTATTGTTTTATTTTTGCTTCCTTTAAAGGGCAAAGTTTGAAAAATTAGGGAATTTATAAAAAGAATTTCATACAAAGAGAACACTCCAGGAATCATTTTCTCTTGAAATAAGGTGCATTGCCAACTGCATAGAATCCTGTATGCATGGTGGTTGTACCAACTTCAAGGGCCACTTAGTCCAGAATCACCTTTCTCAGGATGTAAAAGACCTATCTTCCCTCAGGCAGGACTACAAATTTACAGACTATTTCTGAGAACCATTTTGAGATCCATTTAGAGTTTCACAATGAATGTATATGCCATTCTGTGGGAGGCAAAAGAATTTCCTCATAAGATCAGAGAATATTAGGGCTGGAATAGACCTTTGAGGTCATCTAGTTTAAATATCTTTTATTTTCGCCTTTCCTTTTTTTTACACTTTTAGAGCAGAAACCAAGAGAAAGCACACAACCAGTTATCACAGACAAAAGCTATAATATCAAGTAAAGTTCATTCTTTTCCAAACCTCAGAGCCTCTGCTAATGTTGTTTCTGCACAGGCTCACACCAACAAGTCAAAGAGGTAACTCTGAACACTCAATTAAATAAGTTAGTTGGTCTTACTAAAACACAATGCTTCCCAATTTTATATTTAAGTACTCATTTTTTTCAAACCTCATTTATGTGAATGGGAGTTCCTGAACCCCTTAATTCTATTTGTGCACCTGGAGGAAGAAAGAGAAGTTAGGAGTTAATACTTAAAATTTTATATTTGTGTACCCGACACTTTGTGTGTGTGTGTTGAAACCACGTGGTGAAATCACGAGTTTTCTTACCGAATTCTTCTCTATTGAAACTGTAGAGAGCAATCCAACCATAAGCACAAGTAAATTGAAAGAGCATATTTAAAGAAACAGATCAGAAATAAAGGAACTGATAAAGTAAGACTCCCTGGAAAGCCTACTGGGAGGAGTAAGTTACACTAAGGCTTCCTCAGAGGTCTTATTTTTATAAACCTCCCATGAATATTCTAAGAATCTCATCTTAGAATCTCATTAATTGTGATTGGCTGAAATCACAAAGAGGAGGTACTTTCCTTGTCAACATTTGTAGGAGAACTTGTTCTATGTTATTCTAATGTCCTATCAGGTTTGCCTCCTCAGACAGAAAGTGTATTTCTACTTGGTGTCTTCATGTCTCCCCATGGGAAAAAAAGAAATCACTTTGAAATTTATTTTTTCTAGTAATCATTCCTTATTTCTCCAGTGTCCCTTCTTCTCAAGTTTTATCTACTTAGCTTAATCCTAGGTGGTATTCTGTCCCTGCCTCTCAGCATGTGGATTTTGTGTTATGTGTTGTGTTGTGTGTGTGTGTTTGAACTTGCTTTTATGTAAGGAATTGGTAATGTTCAAATCAATGACTAATGGGGAAGAGCGGTAAAACAGACATTTGACTAAGAAGGTAACATTTTCACCTACTTTCCAGTGACTCCAGTCACCTTGGCAGGAGAGAGCTGGAACTTTAGAATTGATGGAGGAACCCAGAAGCATTCTTGCAAAGTAATGTCCTGGGACGGGGGCATCCCATGCGGAAGAGCAAGAGGCAAATCTATACTGTAAAGTGCAAAAATCAAATAACTATTGAAGTATGATGACTAATTGAAAGCTTGATAAACTAGGCTGAAGCCCAGTAACCTAAGAAATACAGAATAGGGCTCTAGGTAAACAACCCATGACTTACTGACTCAGTTTACTGGTATGCAGTCCAGTTTCTCCTTGAATCTTCCTTATTCTATCTTCATTAAGTCAGAACGTATACTACCACCAATGATAGCCTACTTGAAACACCAGTATGTGTAAAGTGTATATATGCAAAGACTGAGTACCCCTTTTATGGGTACTCAGTCTTTGCATATGAATCCACTGATTCAGCACTGGTACTAATAAACCTGCTTCTTGTCAACCCTGATGTCCTTGGTATCTGATTGCATGTGCCAGGAATTATTCTTGTTGCCTGAATTCCAGCCTCCATAGTTGGAGCAATGGCCGAGTATGATTTCCATTCCCTGTTTTAAATATTTCAGCTGCCCATTCCACTAAACTTTGCCTATACTGCATACCAAACAGAACTACTACTAATATGATGATATGTTTGAAACAGTTGATAGAAGAAAAGAACTAGCCATTAAAACTACTAAGGGATTGTCAGTAGAAAACATTTATTATTTTGACTGCAAAGAAACGATTATTAAAAAGTACTTCTCCAGGTATAGATTTGGCTATGACTGGTATTGGTTTGTCTGAAAATACATCATTTGTACACATGGAAAACTCTGCAATGGGAAAAGAGAATAAATAAGGACACCTGCATCTCTTTTAAAATGGGAACCATTCATTTTATTCAGACACACATTCCAGCCCACTGATTACCTTGTCCAATTTGACTTTAGAATGACCCTCTTCCTAATTAGACATGGGCATTGGAACATACCAATCAAGGTTCAGTATGTGTCTGAGCATAAGTTTTTCATCCTTTAATAAAATAGCATTTTGATTTTGAGTACCTTAAAATTCAAAAGTTCTTGATAGTCTTCCCTTTAATGGTAACATTAAACATTTTATAATAATATCACCAATGGAATTCATAAAGAAGGGTATCTTTGGGGATTCCAAGGGTGAGTATCTCAGGTATCTATGGTTTTTCAAAGCCCTTGGTTTAAGCTAATCACATCATGTCTTAAGCTCAGCTCACTTTAAAATTTTAAATAAACACTATTAAAATTAATTATTAGTGGAAAAATTTGATGTATTAGCTAAGGTGACCTAATAGATTTTTGTTGTTCTTTGTCAGGCACCACAGTAAACCCAGCATGAAAGAGTTTGGTTTGAATGGTGTTGAAAATTGCATAATGCTAGCCCCAAAGAACTTTACTTCTTCAGGAAAAAAAATCAGTAAAAGATATGATTCAAGTTGTACCTGACAGAATCTGCTACTTTATGAATATTTTGAGACACAAAATAGTTTTCCCCTTCAGGTAGCTCCTTCTGAACTCTTGACTAATGTAGTTCTTAAAAGAAACTTTACTCTATAAATTTAATTAAATATAATTGGGTCCTAAATAATCACAATCTGATTCCTTATATTTTATTATTTTTTAATCTTGCAAATTCCAGAGATTTCTTTCATATATTTGGTAATTATTTCTTGAAGTTATGTTATGGACCAGGTACTCCATAATTAGTGTACCATGACAATTAGAAAAAAAAAAAATGTGAAGGAATAGATTTTGGAAGAAGTCACAGAAGGGTTAACTTGGTATCCTGAATACTCTGAATACTCTGCGAAGATTCTTTTCTTCTGTAGGCAATGTTTCCTTTCCCTTGCTTTCTTCACAAGATTAAAATGAAAACTCAGGACACTAATATCCACTAATACTCCATTTGTGATCAAGCTTATTTCACTGGAGTCTTTAATGACTCACTATGGTTTTGGCTTCTGAACTTGTCTTAATTTCTTGTCAACTTTGTACTACATTAAAAATGCATTGTAAAATCTTATAATTCATTAAAAATTTTACTTGTTCTTGGCAGTGTAATTATTGGGGCATCATTTGTCACAGAACTAGGGAAGGAAGTTTTGATACTTAATTATTGATTGTCCCAAACATTTTGGTACCTGATTTACATTCATTGTGTAATCTAATCAGCATGCCTTCCCTGGCAGCTCTTATCAGAATTTCCAGAAGAAATTGATATTAAACAAGGTAAGTGTCTTACCCAAAACAGGATAACCATTAATGTCTTTGAACTCAGTTGCTAAGCTACCAAATTCTTGTCTAGATGACACTGAAACAATGATAAGGACATTTTACCATCAGTGATTTTCTCCTCCAAAATTTTTTTCATTTCCAAGAATTTTGTGCTTCATTAGTCTTTCTATGCAAACCATATCAACAATCAGCCAATTATTTCTACTAAATAACCTATAAGTCAATCTTGACTTTTTTGGTCCAGTATCCACAGGTATCCCTCTGGTTGAGCACCCTCACAGATTTCCTAAATCCATTCAAGAACATCATTTCTTGAGCACTTATAGTTATTTCATTTTTATTTAAGAATAGAGTAATCTTCTTAAAGAGAGACTCATATTGCATTACTTCCTTGACTGAGAAATAAGATGACATTGCACCTTTAAATAGTCTTTCTCTTTTGGTTCATTGCCTTGTGATGCTGCATAATCCAGCCTTGCCTATTTCTCCAACTTCTTCTTGCAATACACCCACCTTATTTACCATGTTTCACCCTCACTGTTTCCTCTCTGCTTTTTGTACCAGCACTTTATGCACTCAATTTTCATGTTAACATTTTTCTCTAAAGTGATTATCTTTATTTACAAGTAAACTTTATTTCTCTTCTCCAAATTAAAATGTAACTATGTGGAGGTTAGGGTTTGTCTATCTTATTCAAAATCATATTAATAAGAGCTCATAAAAAGCTATTACTCAATGAACTTATTATTGGGAAACAATGTGTGTAACTGGAACATATCTGAGTAGATATTCTATGAACACAAGTCACCTCTTTGGGGAACAACCTGTGAAGAGGTTGTAAAGGTTAAATGAAGTCAAGAGTGGGTCCTTCAGAGAAAGTGGTCTTATTAGTCTCTCTCTGTATATACACCCCCCCATGCCCCAATTAAGATGATAGCTAGTCATCTGCAAACCAGGAAGGGAACTCTCACTGGAAACTAAATTATCTGGCACCTTCATCTTTAACTTCTCAACTTCCAGAACTATCAAAGATAAATTCATATTGTTTAAACTGTTCTTTCAGCCATATTCTGTAATGACATGCTATGCACACTGACATACAAGGCATATATTTTAGAATTTGCAGAAGTCACTAGACATTCATTGGCAAGAGCATTTGCAAAACACTATTATCTGATATTAGCTTTCTTGGAGACAGTGCCTATGGCTAATTTTATGGGAAAAAAATACCTGAGAAAATACCCCTTTATGAAACAAATAAATAATAAAAGGAATTAACAAATTTTAAATTTTGTTGTGATTTTTATTTTTAACTTGCTAGCTATTGTACTTTTGTTTTGTTTTATTGTTACTTTAATTGTATCCTTGGTGTCAATCCAAAATCAGAGTTTTTCATTGGCATGAACCATGGATTTTTTGGATGATAAAACTAAGTAAGTTGTACACAGTCACTTACCTCTTCTTCATTTAGAAAGACCCACACAAGACAATTTGTTTTACCTATATTTTTTATATCCTATATGAAGCAAAACACTTATTAATGTCTGTGGAAGAATTAATGTGAGTGATTAGAAATGGAGTAAAATATTTCTGTTTCTCAACTACATGAAGTTAAAGACATTTGCATATCAATGTTAAATATATTTTTCCTTGCAAAGTGTGGGAGTGTGTGTTCATGAACACTTGATTCAATTCAATATTTAAGTGACTATCATAAGTTAGAAGCCAGTTATGTGCGTAAGGATTCAGATACCTTTGATTGTTCATCTCACTTTGGATAGGTGAGCTGATGAGAAAGTTAACACAAAGTGTTTTAACTACAATTCAGGTTCAAAATTTTTACCACAGAGGATATACATGTGCTAGAATTGTGTAGAACTGGAAGAGGATGAAGTTTTTATAGGAAATATGGAAATATGGGACTAGATGCCCTTTGGAGGACTGGTCAGATGGTTGGGCAGTGGACAACATTCAGAATATTGAAGGGGGTGTGACATTTTCTCAAGAGAAGTTCATAAGGAAGAACCACTCTGCTATCTCTTTTGGTGTCATCCCAACACATCTGACAGGAAATATGATACCTATGTTTCATATTCAAATACCTCATTCTCAGATGCCTTTTCCTGGTGAACAGTACTTTGGGCACTACCAAATTAGTCCTGCTTGATTTGTCCTGAGAAGTATTTTTCTAGCCACTATGACCAGAAGGCACATTAAGCCATTTACACATGTTATCTTGGTCCCAGGGCCTTTCCAGTTCTTGACTTCTGAATCTCAGGTAAATGGACAGCATCTAGCAGTGGGTTATCAGTAACAAGAAGCCTCCCTCACTACCAGCTGGGACCTACAGGTCAGCATTGTTTAGGAGAAAGAGCATTAGAGTCACATGTAAATTTTAAATATGTTTATAGTTAGATATAAAATAGTGAAATTGAATTTAATAATATATATAATTTAACTCAATGTATTCAAAATAATATGACTTCAAATTGCAATCTATATAAGGATTAATAAGATATTCTACTATATTTTCATAAAAAGAATTCAAAATTCAGAATGCTGTTACACTTATAGCACATCTCAATAGGGGTCAACCACATTTCTAATCCTCAGTAACCCAGCATTATAGGATATTTGTTAAACATAAAGAATGCATGGCCTACTTTTAAAGGAAAAAAAAATCATGGACTCTTAGAACTGCAAAACTAAGTACAGATTTCTTATACTTTTAGGTCATGTGCAATTATAAAATCAAAACAAATCATTTAAGTGAACATAAGGTAAAATAACAAAAATTAAAATTATTAATTATTTCAGCATGATGAATGATATTTTGCCAAAGTTAAATCTTTTCTCTGAAAAATAAGAAAGGTAATTTTAGGTTTAACCAACTGCAAATCTTCATTCCCACAGGGACATGCCAGGATTTCATTTGGCCTTTTCTCAAAATGAATGCTTTATTTAAAGTCCTAAGTCCCTTCTCATTAACAAAAATCAAAATACCAATACTTAGCATCATTATTCAATGGCAGAGCCAGTGTGATCAAAATTATCAGTGTAAAAGTAGGCACTGAAATCACTCATACCTTACTAAATATACATAATTACTGTTGAATAGATATACATATTTCTCTACTTCTACCTCTTAATTCACCCCCAACTCAGCAGCATTCTTTAAAATGGGTATACTTTCTTTGTAAATTTAACATAATATTAGAAGTAAATTTTTATACTGTCTTCTAGTTCCATTATTATTAATAGTTATATTATATTTGATCAAGGATGCATCACCAATATGTGCTCATTACTGAACTATTGACTCATCTTTGACCTCAGTTTACATTAGGAATGAAAACATCACCCATCATTCATCAGCCTCCTGAAACCATTTCCTGAACACCTTTGTTTGCTGCGGTTTATTACTTGCATATCATTAAGGTTCTGCCTCTTTTCTTAGACCTCTAGATTTAGGCATTGACAGTGACCCATCTCTTCTTTCTTTGTACTTTTCTCCCTCACCTCCCTGTCATTCAGGATTTTGGCTAAGTCCTGTCTGCCGATAAAGCCATTCTTCTTCCAGTTCCAGTTTGGCTTTTCCTATTCCCTGTAAAACATGTCTACTAAATCGCATCTACAGCAAGACAAATTCTAAGCTGCATTCATTTTCTCTGCTCCAGAACCTGTCCATCACCTGTACTTCTCTTTGATCATGATAATCCCTTTCTTCTAGTAAACAGGGCTGAAAACTTTGAGTTCATCCATATCTCTCACTTCTCCTCTGCCATAGAGTATGTGTCAAGACTCCTTGTGAGTATTATTTCCTACATGTGATGTTTTCATGGTCACTTTGACATTGTTTCTCACCTGAAGCATAGCAGAGATGCCTCTTACACATGGCACACACAAGCAAACCCTTACCTCTGTTCCCGAAGACAGTGCTGCAAGATTAATCTCCTTATGGCAGTCACATGATCCTGAGAATCTGCTCTCAGATGACATTAAAGTTTGCACTTCCTGATGGAATCAAAGGCTTTTTAGCTTACTGTTGGTTCCTTTCTAACCTCAGAATACTTTCCACCCTTATCCAGTGAGTGAAGACAAATTGGATTCAGCAAACATAAATGTGTCTCTGCCTCCATAAGACTGCATTTTTAGGTTCAGTGACCATTTCCTATTTATACTGACTATCCAGTTATATTCATAGATTGAATATTTAATCAATCAATCAATGAAATTAAAACTGACTTTCAGCAATTGACAGTCTTTAGTAAACATGATTTCATCCAAATTGCCAAAAAGACCACGGGGCAATCGAAAAGTAATGCATGTCAGGAACATGAAAAGTCATACAGCATAGGTTGGCTTGAGATAGAAAATAAAGAAATGTAGGCATCAAAGTAGGAATCTGAAAGCAATTTAATTTATATACTCTAGAATCTCATTGTACAGAGAAGAAAATTGTCACAATTTTAAGAAATAGTCTCTTTTACGCTGTGTTTCCTTTGTTGACATAATTCCAAGTTGTTCTTACTCCAAAATCATTTATCTAAGACATTAAGTTTCTTATGTAGGCCTCTTAATCTTTAATTGATCAGATTGAATCTATAACCAAGTCGCCAGTGCCTAAAGGCTTCCCAGAAAGGAAAACTTGGCAGTGACCGCTGATAAACTTTTGTAAAAGTAATTAACATCTGTTTAGTGCTTTGCTATTTCTCATTTGAAAGACATGGCAATCTCTTGAGAAGGTCAAGCAATTATTATTATCTTATTTTACCATTGATAAAATTGAGGTCCAGATTGTTTCTGTGGCCAAATGTCATAGTACCGATGCAGCAAGACCAACAGCAAATTCAGTTCTTCAGATGCCTGAAGAACATTATCCTAATGTTTGTTGCTCACTTTTTTTTTTTTTTACAATAGTCAGGTCTGTCTGAAAAAAACTGCAATAAATATATAACATCACAATTATCACATACTCATCTCCTTTACTGCAATATATTCTCTAACTGCTGGCCTAGGGTTCTTCTAGAAGTTTCTATTTTGTTACTCATAGAAAATGCTACTGTTCTTTATGTTCATTTAGAAATAATGATCTTTTAAGTGAAATATTTGTTCAGTATGAATTAATTCAATTGCAATTTTTCATTATTTAATTTTCCTCTGACTTTTTATTTTCCACTGTGGATTCCTCAGGAGTTTATATACAACTAAGAGTTTATATTATAAGGTCTTATGTCTGAAGACTATAAGAGAATTTCCTCTGGGTTTGGTTATAGTTTCAATCTGATCAATTAAAAGTAAGAAATCTACACTTATGAGACTCACTGCCTAAAGGCAGATGATTTTAGAATAAATAAAACTTTGGAATTCTTATCTCAATGAAGAAACTCACAGATTTTGTTCCTGTTATTGTTGCAGATTTTCAGCTTTCTATTTTATAACATAAGGAGCAGCTGAAGTAAAACATGTTTTTATTTTCATTTTCAACTTGCATATATTAACAAATTAAAGACAGATCAAGCTGCAAGAGTAGTTCAAGTTTTCTCTCCCTTCCCCCAACTGCGTTTTAGGAACTTACAGTAGGGCTACCAGATTTTTTCCCTAGCAAATCTAGGGACACATATTTGCATATCTGTTTGCATGAATTTGAATTTTAATTTACATAAATTTGCATGCTAAATGAAAAAGCTTCAACTACAAGTATATAAAGTAAAATAAAATTGATTAATTAGTGCAACCTACTATAGTTGTACCCAATCCCATTAATCTGGTTGTGCTGCAAGACTTGTAGTCAATAGTGGCCTGAAGGCTAGGGAGCCAGCATCCCAGCTGTTTCTTAAATCATGGCCAGCTCCCTAAACAATGAAAAGCAGAAAATGGAAAGATCAGAGTTAAAAATTGTTCTCAAAAAGAAACACACACACATGCACTCACATGCACACACCCATGCACACACTACACACACACACACACACACACACACACACATATATATATATATATAAGTTTTATTTTAGCTGAGGATCAATTTACAGTGTTAAATCATAATGATCTAGGTATGGATGATAGGTTTTGTCATTTTATAAGTCAATGAAGTCAACAGAATAAAGTTTTTTCAGGTCTGTAGAAGTGACTTAACTCTTAGCCACTCCACTCACATATGCCTGGCAACAACCAGGGACATTTTGGAAGAGTACCCACCACTAGGGTAAGATCAGTCTCTGACCCAATGACCTCTACCTTGTCAGCCCAGGTTATACTCCTTTCAACACCAAGGTACTACTAGTATGTCAACATCTTTTCTTACCTTTCTTCCCAAATTCTTTTCTGAATTTTTCCTGTTCTTATGTTAGCTACTTCTGCCATTCTTCTCTTCTTCCTTCAACAATATGAGCCTTAGCTGAAGTTTATGTAAGTCCTTAAAGATCAATAAGAACAACAATATGACAAAATCACATTTCCTATAGCAGGTTCTAACAAGATGTTTCAGGAACAGGGCTGAGGGTGTTCATCCACAGGTCCTGGTCAGGCTGTTCTAACAGGTGTACTGTAAAGTATGTGTCTTTTGCTTGTGTGAACTTAATAGTTAGTAGAAGAGACTAGATTGCACCAAGCATTTAATATGTGCTGTCCACAGAAGTAAGCAGACTACATGCAGTGTTTTATATAATCCCTACAACAACCTGACAGCTGAATGACCATCTTAACCAACATATTGTAGATTAGAAAACTGAGACATTACGTGATTTGTCACAGTTTACTCCTCTGGGTAATTTATTAGCTTCCTCTCCTACATTCAGCAGAGATGAGACTTACACCTAAGAAGCCTGTGAGTGAAAAATCTCCTTCAAACTATCAGACTAGACTGCTACTCATTGCAATGGCACTCCACGTTCCTCATCAGAGAATGCAAATATTAACTTCTAATACACAGCATGTGACTCAAATGTATAGATTAAATAAAATTGTGAAATATAAGAAAATACAAGTTGTGTTTATAATAACTACACAATGAAATTTCTACCCTGCTCTATACCCCTACTCTTGTTTTAGATCTAATCATTTCTAAAGTCTTGAAAATTGAGTCTTACTTTTATTTTGATTCAAAAGAGTACTCCAAACTGGCCACTTGTCAAACTGGCAACTGATGAGAATTTTTTGATACCAGCAGGACACATACCTGGGGTCAATTTCCTGGGTTGCTCCAATTACATAGCTTGCTTCGAGGAGCTGAATCAACCATGAATGTCATTCTATTCCACACTAGTGAGTGGGGTGCTATCTCTTTGGCCCTTGGCATTTAACCATGATGAATTATGAATGTGCTTCCAATCACACTGTTTGCCTTGAAGCTGGTTAGAATGAATGCAGAACCTTTTGGGGGGGATTAGATTTTTAAAGTAGACTATGCAATTTTTAAAGCAAAGTTTATTCAGAAAGCTCTGGTTATCGCAAGATTTGCCAGATTATAGGAAATGGCATTGACTCCTGGATGAGCTCACAGAGTGGTTCTTTACAAAGCCTGTGGCTTTATTTAATATTAAACAAAACTAGCAGCTCAGGCCAGGGTGGGTCCTGTAAAATCAAACAGCTGATCTGCTGGTCTTTCTTCATACACAGTGCTCCGGGGAAATTTATGTCTTGGTTTTGTGTGAAATGAGACCTTTTCTTAGATGTTCATGAACTTTATTCTTCTAATTAAGGAGGAAAATATTCTGTTCTGCCCAACAGGCAAAAATTAGCAAAGTGGTAAATTCAGAAATGGGTCATTTAGGTTGTTCTCACTTTAGTGTCTATGTGAATTTCTGAGTGATTCATGGGAACAGAGTGATGATGAATTGAATTCAAAGTTCAGACCTTTGCCTACTTTGTTCCTCTGCATGAGAGAGATGTCAAGAAGTGATTGCGAAGTGGAAGTATATCCCAGCACATTTGACAAGAATAGGTTTTCATGAAACTTCTCAGGAATGGTCACAGTTTTTCCTAAGTGGAGGAGTTAGAGATAATTTGAGGTCAAATAAATAATATAAATAACATAACACTGTGTGCCTTTATTCTACTGGAATATATACACTTGCATATCTTTTTAAAGCTTCAACAGAAGGATGAAAAAATGAAGTTACATCACTTCCCCAAGAATAAGTCCCCTCTTAGATCAGACATCATGTTTTTTCATTATGAGAATTACATAGCGCAATAAGTATACAAGAGAACCCCCTATTCAAGTCATCACTGAAGATATATGAATGACATATAAGCACATGAAAAGCTGCTTCACATTATTAGTCATTAGGGAAATCATTAGGGAAATTCAAGTGAAAACCACTGTGAGATACTGCTTACATTTGCTAGAATAACTACATTCAAAAAGATAATAAGCAGCATGGTGAGGCTCTAGAGAAGCAGGAACCCTCACCCTTATGACATTTTCAGAGGAGTTTCTTTAGGATACTCTTCATAGAAAGAATGAACTTACAGGACATACTGTAAACAGTATATCATGGGAAAAGTCTACTGAAAACCTCCTGAACTGAAAAATATCAAATAAATAAGTAATAAGGTAAGATCTCTCTTCTAGTTTCTACTCCTAGAGATAATTTCCATGAAACAGAGACACCAGTTTCAAACATGTAATGAAATCAAAGAAAGTTCTAGCTTAATGGCTTTTTGTAGCTTTATACCTTAACTTGCGGAACAGGAAGCTAATTATATATATATATATATGTGTGTGTGTGTGTGTGTGTGTGTGTGTGTGTGTGTGTGTGTGAAGTTGTTGCTAGAAGAGATACAAAATATATGCCCATTAAAACTTTCTGAAAAAAATTAAGTTGAAAAAATAAGTTAACAGCAGATAGCTAGAAAAAAAATCATACTGCATATTCTTTACTTAATAACATAAATATAGAACAAACTATAAGGCCTTATATGTAACAGAAATTGGTTTAATTTTCTTCTTGCTATATTGGAAGGAAGAAATCCTGATTGCTTTAAAATTCTATAAGCTCTTGGTAGGATGTCATTAAAAGTTACCCTTAAGTTAAGTGGTTATAGAAAATGATATAAAAACCACTTTAACCTAATCAAGCCACTTCAACATTTAGAGTAGTTTTTCAAAAATGAAAACATTTTTGACATTTTTGATGAGTGTTTGGCCATTCAACATTTTTTTAATGTTCAGAAAGAAAATGATTAGTTTAAGACTCTGCAGCCAATTGAAATGTTACTACTCTCAAGAACTGGGAATAAAATACAGGTGGTACTTCTATTCAGGAAAAAGCTAGCATATGGAAATCCAGGTTTACAGAGCATACACATAAGAATATGATCATTTTCATTACAAAAAGATTCTCCACATAACAAAAGGCTTTTCCTCAGGGTTCTCTCTAAACATCAGGCTCTGTTAGTTCATTTAAATATGACTCAATTTGCACACCAATTTTCAGGAACATATTCATTATGGAAAGTTGAGTATACCTGCATAATGACATGTACCCAGAAGATATTAATTCTCAACACCTAGCAACAGTGCTTGGGGCATGCAGCAAACAAAATGTAACTGTTTGATAGATAAATGGATGGATGGATGGATGGATGGATGAATGAATGAATGAATGAATGAATGAATGAATGAATGAATGAATGAAAATTACTTAACTTGAGAAGTCAACATATAAACACTGTGAGTCTTTTAAGTGCCCAATAAAATATTGGAACAGAATGGGGAAAAGAGTTGTGAGGTAGACTAAGAGTAACAATCTTTAGAATTTTCAAATAAACAATACTTTATAGTGGTTTCCCATTATTGAGTAAATAAACTAATGAACTTAATTATCAGCCATGTTTCCACCATCAGGTCTTAATAGAGAAAAGACCATGAGATGATTCAAAAAAAAAAAAATCAACTCGCTGTCTTTCTATAACCTTGAAATCAGTTTCTGATCTCCTACCTGCTTTGTTTGATGCTGAAGCTTCTCAAGTTTTCAGACCATTACCTGGGGTATTTTTGTTCATTCTCTTATCCTAAGCTTTAACACTGTTGGGCTATTACTACCACTATAACAAAAGCCAGCTTTATAATTCTTTTTTTTTCCCTTTTACCACACCTCAGACACAATCAAACAAAACATCCCAAACTTCACCTTTTCTGCTGCAATATTCAACTCAATTCTCCAGCCCACTGACCTGAAGCCACAGATGTCTAAATCCTGGGTGAGAAAGCCCTTTGCTAACTCACACAGAAGTGGGTCAGTCTAGCAGATGAGGAAGGTTCTCCAAGGGGCAGCCTCAGACATCACGTTAACCCCACTAATTCCTCCTGCTGAGAAGGTTTTGCTACTTAAACATCCTCATGCTGTCCCGAATTTCTCCATTCTGTTATATCTTCCTTCTATGCCTTCACTCTGAAACCTTTATATGAAGTTCTTCCAATTTTCTTGTTTTCTCCGTCAGCACTTTCTTCCCTAACAGACAACAACTCAATGGAAAAATGGGTTTATAATTCAATGAAGTGAGGTCAGAAGAATTGGGAAAATGGTTTAAGCAAGGTAGTCAGTGAGTCGCTACAATTTTCAGGGGAAGCTGTGCCAGGGAGGGGCACAGAGATCCAGGCAATTGCTCTACTTTCAGATCAGGACCCAGATGTTTTTCCCTAATGATGTTGACTCCAGAGAGTAGGGGTAGGCAGGAAGAAGGCCACTGTAGGGGTTAAAAAATGTCCAGGATCTTTGGCTCTCCGGAGAAAGACGTCTCCGTGTAGATGTCAGGTGGCATTCCTCTCCAGCTGATCCCTCAGTTCTGGATCAGCATTTGCTATATTTCTACCAGTGCTCTTGAGAGGCAAAACAGCCTCTTTCTTAGAAGTGGTCTTTGATGTTTCTAGACTGCATTCTCGACAGAAGATGGTCCACCTGTAAACGATGGGATAATAGACTCAGACGACCAGAAACTTGTCTTTCAGAGCAAACACAGTTGCCCCTCATTGTAAAGGCTCTGATAACTGGAAAAGTCAGTAGAAGCTCCCTCTATTGGGATAGTAATTTTAGTGATTGCTCGGGATGGTGTGGTTATCACCATCATTGAAGCATCTACAGCAGGTGTGGTAATAAAATGTTCTCGTCAAAAGGCACAGATTTAAGGCTACAGATGAAGGGTGTTCTTCTGGGCATGAGGGCCAGCAAAAATGTAGATGATCACTTTTGAATGGTCATCTATAAGCTTAGAGAAGACAGTATATCTCTCTCTATTGACAAGGTGGTTAATGACTACTGCTGAACAAGAAGTGCTACATAAAAGATCTTGTGATAATAGTAAAACCAGTAACGTATGAAAAGACATGACAGCTGGCATCTGTTTTTTGCAGTACCCAAGGGGTACAGGCCAACCTTTATGGGTAATGAATTGATAAGTTAGTAGAGAGTGGCATATTTTGGGATATGTCCACAACTTTATCATCCCTACTTTGAGAAACAATTAAAATTAATTCACATACCATAAGACTTTCTTTTAAAGTGTTCAATTCAGTGATTCTTAGTATATTAGAGATATAATTATCACTGTCATCTAATTTCAGAAAATTATATTATCTCAATAATAAAACATATACCTCATTAACAAGTATTCCTCTTTGTACCTTATCTGTTGGTGGATGGTGATATGCTGGTGGATGGTAATATGAGGATATTGTATCAGTTAGGGCATATATATGAGAAAAGGGGAATTTATGTTAAGGAATTGACTCATGTAATATTAGAGGGTCTGGTGACAAATTCAAAATCTATAATTTAGGCTGGTAGACTGGAAAATTCAGCATGAATTGTCTGAGCCCACAGGCATTCTACAGACAAAATTCATTCCTCCTTGGGAGACCCAGGTCTTTGCTTTAAAACCTTTAACCTCTTGGCTGAGGTCCATCAATTCTAACTTGTGTTACTCAAACTCTGTTCAGATTAAATGTTAATCATGGTAACATCTAAACTGGTATTTAAACAAAGAACCAAGCATCACATCCAAATCAAGTTGCCATATAACACTCAACTTCATGGGTAAGAAAAGAAAGTGTGAAATAAGTGACTGTGTTTAATTGATGAAACAGATGAAGCCACATGACAACTACATGCTTTTCTAACCAGTTCTTGTCTTTTTGAAACTAGGTGAAAAGGTGGCGGGGGGCAAGGCTTCCACAAAATCCTTCACCAACTTTCTAAACCAGGAAAACCTCTTTAGCTTTTAATCAGATGCAAAAAAGGACAAAAACCTTTACTAAAACTTCAGGTTCCACAAAAGATGTTACCTTTATCTCTTAGAGACTGTATACTTGCTTTTCCCCCAAGACCCTCTCTGCCCCAAACTAAAGAAATAAAATCTTTATTTCTAAGACCTGCTCCGTACTTGCCCCCAGGGCTCTTTGCTGTCCACAGCCTTTTCATACAATCCCAAAATCAGACCAAACTGGTAAAGTGATCAAACTATTTATTACAAAGTAACAGGTAAACTCCCATTACCTCACCACATATCTAAAACTTTCCTTTAGTCTCTGGATACCTCAGCACATGTCCAGTCATCCTGACTTCACAAAGCATATGATCCAAAATCATAGCACTCCTTTCTGCTCTTTCAGCATCTCTCTCAGCTTCCTCCTAAATGGGGTGCTCTAGGACATGGCTTTTCTCTTCTCTTTTCACATTCATCCCAACTGTAGGCAGTAGAAAAGCTCCAAGATAAAACTAGAAGGTACACCAGGTCCATCTTCTCAGGCCTCACTCTTGACTTCTCCAAAGATATTTGAATCAAACTGATTAAAACAGACTCCAACACAAAGTTCAAATTTCCAAGCTCTGCATTGGAAATTTGAACTTAATCAAAACCACAATGAGATACCACCTTACACCAGCAAGAATGGCCCACATCCAAAGAACAGACAACACAAATTGCTGCTGAGGATGTGGAGAGAAAGGAACACTACTACACTGCTGGTGGCAATGTAAACTAGTTCAACCACTATGGAAAAGGGTATGGAGGACCCTCAAGCTAATGAAAATGGAGCTACCATTTGACCCAGCAATTGCTCTTCTGGGAATCTACCCAAAAGAGACCTCAATGTGGGTACAAAAGGACACCTGTACCCGGATGTTTACTGCAGCACAATTTATAATTGCAAGGTCATGGAAACAACCTAAATGCCCCAAAACAGAGAACTGGATGAAAAAATTGTGGTATATATACACGATGGAATATTACTCATCAATTAAAAATGACAAATTGGACGACTTCATAACAACATGGATGCATTTAGAAGAAAGCATATTAGCAGAAACAAGCCATAAAGAAAAAGGCAGAAACCAAATGGTTTCACTAATTCATTAATGTAAGGGATATAGTGAAAAAAAAAATAAAAAATAAATAAATAAATAAATAAATAAATAAATAAATAAATAAATAAATAAATAAATAAAGCCTTGAGGAAAGTCAAAACAAGCTAAGCACCAAAATGAAACGCACAACTATGAACAGGAGGGAAAGGGGGGGAAGGGGGGGTGCAAGCCCTTGAGATTACAAAGTTGTGAAATTTATATATAAATAAAAAATTAATTATAAAAACAAAAAAACAAATTTCCAAGCTCTTTAGACTCCTTTAGTATACTCCATCAGTTTACATATGCTTAGGCTAGTGTGTTCAATTGCCCCAGGCCATTGCCTGTTTATAGCAGAAGCTCATTGCCTTTCCATTTCCCTGTCCTGATGTAGACAAATACTGCTTCTCAAAGCTGACTCTGTGGTCAACACCCCCCTTCCCAAATGTGGGATCTGTCACCAATCCAGTCCAATGCCTGCATTGGTCAAATGCAGCTTCTTCTTTTCTGCCTCAGCTGTCACCCCAGCAACAACAGCTGGGCTTTCGTGTTCTCCAAAAATATAAGTTCCCTAGTCCCTCACACATTACTTTTATCCCTTCCGCTTGTCTTTCCCTCCTTTTTAGGAGCAGAGACTTCTCAGTCCACACCCCACAAAAAGGTTTACTTCTCTCTTTTTATTTCCTAATAGCCTCCTGAAAGAAAACTATGAATCCTGATGAAGGGCCATCAACTACATCCTGAATTTCAACTGTATTGTCCTGAAAAACAAAATGAGGTGAAATATAACTATGAATCCTGATGAAGGGCCATCAGCCACATCCTGGTATAGTCAATCTAAGTTTGTTCACCTGAACCCTGAACCTATTAGTAAAATAAGAAAGTTAAATCTGCATATTATTACTAATCCCTACTTTAGAAATTTACAATACCAAAACAAAAGGGAAATAACATTCTATTTCCCAGTTGCATTCTTCCTTCCCAGTGTTACTACCAAAGCGTAACACATCAGTTATGCTGGAGGTGGATGCCACATTAATGGCTGATTCAAAACTCACTTTATTGTCCTGTATCATTTTGAAACACTTCAATGACATGGGCCAGTATGTTGAAAGAGTCAAACATATTTTAAAGAGACAGAGACAAATAAGAAATAAAGGAAATAGAAAAGCAAGACTCATTGAGAAAGGAATAGGTAAGGAGATACCACATGGCTTCCCCGAATACCACATTCCATAAATTTCTTATGAATATTCTAAGAACCCCATCAGTCTTTAATTGTAATTGGCTTAAGTCATGTAGAGAAGGAATTTTCTTTGTCCAATTTTAACCCTTAAAGTATTTTATGTTATGTTAATAGCCTATCCCTGTCCTGTTTCCCCTAAACCCCCAAGTGTACTTCTATTTGGTGTCTTCATGTCTGGCCATGGTCTTTGAAATGTATTTTTCTGATGGTTCTGCTTTATTTTTTTTCACTGCCCCTTTTTCAAATCTGTTTACCAACCTAACCTAGCCCCATGGGGTAATGTGTCCCTGCACCTCAAAATCACATGGACAAACCATTCCTGCTTCTCACACTTGCTGAAGCAAGTTTGTGATCATTTGTCTTTCTTCCTTCCATTCCAATTGGTAGCCAGACAGACAATGTTAGATTTGGTTTTGATGATGGGCTTGCTCTCAGCATGCTATACTGAGTAGACCTCAAAGGAAGAAATAAATAAATAAATTACATACATACACACATACATACATACACAAAATACTTACTAGAAATGAAATAGGGTAAAAAAAGAATAAGACTTTTTGCCTTTAACTTTAAACTTGAAATGCATCCACCTATGCCTGCTTCTCTCTTTGAAGCAGGCTGTAAACAGTTTACATTAGCTATTGCCTTTAACTTGGACTAGACACACCTATGCCTGCTTCTTTCCCTAGGAAGCAGGATACAAGCTGTTTATTAGCATTTTTTACTGTTCAGCTTCACCAATGTATGCAAAAATCAGCTACCAGCTTCTTTAAGCTTTCTTCCCCTCTTTGAGACCTAAAAAAGAAAAACTTAGAAACACAGTTTAAACTTTAGACTAGTTTGCCTCAATTTACCCTTTTAGACTCTCATGGGTTCTTTCCACCATCCCCAGCCTTCTCAACCAAAATTCCAAGTCAAAGCAAGACTATCAGTGCAGACTAATTTATTTCTAACAAAGTGATTTCCTAATTACTGCAAAAGAAACATGTAAGTAAAACTCCGATTACTTTAACATTGTCCAAAACCTTTCTCAACATTGTCCCATATTGCCTAAAAATCCTCAGTCTCTCAGTCCTGATCATCTCACCAAAATCAGCCAGTTAGAGTTAATCTCCACGTGTTTGAAGACATCTTCCATTGGTGCGCTCCTTTGGTGTGCTTGAGCTCCTCCATGCTGTCTTCTCCTTGTCATCTTCCTCCAGGTAGTAGAAGAAACCTCATAGTACCAGACCCAGAAAATTTCACTTTCTTTTCAGGCCTAACTTTTGCACGGCCTCTTCCAGACACAAGTCAAACTCAGCAAAACAAACTCCAACAAAGAGTTCAAATCTGCAAACTTCTTAACTGCCTTTAGCACACATGCGGCTAGCCCGGGCCCACCAGAGGCTGCAAGTCCTAGGCCTTGGCCACATGGCCAAGCTCACGTGTTTCACATCTCCATCCCACAAAATGGCCAAAATCAAACCTGAATCTCAATCTGAATTCCACCTTCCTCTTCTCTCTCTGTTTCAAATCTTTTTATATATTCTTTCTGTTTTCCCACCTTCCAGGAACAACTCCTGAATTATTACATTACAAAGAAAAAAAAAACTGCTTTTATCTTTCTGAAAGGAAATTCTAAATAAGGCCATTCTCACATTTTAGCATACCTTCCTTGAAATCTGCAATCTTAAACAGGAGACAATGACACCCAGGAGGGGTAACCCACCCTATCAGAAAGGCCTGTAATTCCTTCATTTTTTTCACTCAAACTTTATTGATTGCCCAATTGTTTATATGCCTATATAACTTGAACCCGGGAATAAGCCAACACATATATGGACAGCTAATCTTTGACAAAGTTGCTACTACTACAAAATGGAGACCGGAAAGCCTCTTTTAAAAAACAAATGGTTTTGGGAAACTTTGCAGTATGCAAAAACAAACAAACAAAAAAACAAAAACAAATATCAGCATTCACAAAAATAAATTCAAAATGGATTAAAGACTTGGATATAAGTCCTGAAACCTCAAAATACATAAAAGAAAACAGAAGTGATACATCCTTGAACTTCAACCACAGTGTTTGGAGAACTATCTCCAAGCAGAAGGAAACATAACCAGAAGTAAACAAATGGGACTCCATCAAACTAAAAGCTTTTGTTTGTACCATAAAAGAAGCCACCACAAAAACAGAGAGGCCCTTCTACAATGAAGACATACATGTGAAGACTAAGGTGCCTGTAAAATGTTCCTGTTCTTTACTGCTTGCCAGTCTCATTGTCTGCTGAGTGCATTTACTTCCCCCCTTATGAAATGCTAACCACTTAGCCTCATTCTACTCCATCCTCATAGGAGGAAGATTGCAAAGCTCAGCTTGGGTCAGCTCTAATCATCCTCTTGTCTTCCACCCTACCTTCTTGAAGATTGTCATATTACTACTTCTTTGGATTTCTGATCAAATGTAACATGTACCTGTAACACAATAAAGTATTTCCAATAACTTTTCTATAGTCCCTTGTGGATCTAAAACTCAGTATTTATCTGTTTGGTACTGTTCAGCACTTAGAACAAGGAGGGCTTTGCTTAAAGAAATCTAAACAGCCAACTTTCCCCAGGACCCCAGGAGTCATATGCCAGAGCAGATAAAACCCAGCGAGAGGCAAGAGATGCCCATTATGGGGGATAGTCATTTCCCACCACGTCTGTAGATACAGCCCGAGGAGACCACAAAACACCCAGACAGGGTTAATTTCTCAAAGCTAGGTAGTTTCTAGATGATTAGGCAATTCCCTTGAACAAGACAAACAATAGCCTCCCCCTCACCCCATAAGCCCCAAATGTTCTCCCCCTCACTAGGGAAGGGCAGAAGTGGTTGATACCATGGTGACTGCGTCTTACTGCTTTTCCTTGGCCAGACCTCCTGTCAGGGCCACTCAAACTACATCCTGGGTGCACAGGAGAAGTAAGAGTGACTTGAACCACTGCCTATACAGATAAACCGTACCCCAGGGGCATGGGCACAATGCATCTTGAGAAGGAAAGCAGCAAACAGTTCTTGTACACCATTTAACCCAGAACAATTCCCTCACAGTTCTTACCAAGGATTGCCTTCTCAAAGATCTCTCCTTCGGTGTTAAAGTGTAAGGAATTCTAAATTCAGGAACCCTAGACTGACAGTGGTACCAAGTAATTCTTGAGAGTTGACTGCTTGCAAGATAAAAAAATAAAGGGGTGGACCTTTATAAAAAATAAATAAATAAAGGTCACAAGAGGATGTTTGTAATAAATGTCAGAGCTTTGAAGCAGTCTAGTTAAAAGGGAAAATATTTGCTTGCCTGTAGAAGTTATCTAACTATAAACAAGTAAACAGAACAAAACCAACTATATCCCCTCTAAAGAATATCTTATTATCATATGAGCCACAAATTCCTCTAAACTCCATGGAGTAGAACAAAAGGGACTAAATTCACAGGGAATATTTTAATTCTTGTTCAGTGAAGGAAAAAAAAGAAATTATTACTTTAAAATATTTTTTAAAAATTTGATTTTGGTCAATCGCAATATAAAACTTATTTTTAGAGAATATTTGATCTTGTTAGTAAAATGTAGTAGATACAAATCATTACTGATTTTTTTTTTAATCCTGAACTGTGCATTAGCCAGGATGTAAGAGAAACAACTCCTTGGGGAAACTTTATTTGATCTGAAAAAAATTGTGTTTTGTTACTATTATAAGAAAAATCGGAATGCCATTTAATGGAGGACATAACCATTCAGATCTGGAAGAACAGACTAAGAAACTAATGTTAAAGGTGGTATTTACTGAGAATACATCCTACAAAGATAAATTATGATTTAAATTTGAATGTTAAAAGAATGGAAATGGGAAAGTCAGAGACTTCATTATCAAAATCGATAATGCAGAGTCCTAATGCATGTCATTAATAATAATGATTTAGGATATTTTTCTAATTCCATTCTATCTGGACTAGCTTGGTTTGGCACTTTATGTATGTTCTGTATATACAGACACACATTAACTAGTCATGAACCAGTTATTTCATAAATGAATAAAAGAAAAATGAAAATCCAACTATCTTTCAAATATTAAAACTCTGGCTTACAATATCAGAAAACTTCCTTCATTCTGTTTTACATATTTGTGCAGAGGGGAATATATTTATATATTTTTCTCTAAGAAGCTGTAATTATTTAAGTCTGTAACAGTGGGATCCCCAGGGAAAGAAGAAATCTCAGATTCCCTGTCCCACCCATGAAAGGGTGGAACTGAACAGGGAGGATTAGCAGAACACTAAGAGGATATCAGGAAGGAGACCTGGGGAAGTGCTTGTAACAGAGAGATCTATGAAGAAGCAGTGTAGGAACCTGGGAGACGATACTTGAAAGAGACAGAGATGTGTATGAGGGATCCATGGGATACTGAAAATTGCAGCCTTTATCTGGATTTTTTTTAAGACTAATTTCTTTTTCTTTTATTGAACACACACACACACACATACACACACACACACACACATTTTACACTGTTGTATGCCCCAAGGTTCTCCCACCACCATGTCACTGTGAACCATCATCTTTATCTTGATTTTGATTTTGCTCTTTTCCTTTCAAACTTGCCTGACCACTTCTATCCCTTTTCTACGATTCCCCACCAAAAGGTGCCTTAGACTTGTGGCAAGATTTGGGGTTTCAGCTTCTCTGCTTTGGGACCTGTTTATCTGGGCATTTAACAATGAAGGGAGAGATACATTCAGATGTTCAATTGGAAATTATTCTACCTATGCCTTCTGTTTTCTTTATTGCACATTAGTTGTATTTAAGTTTCTTTCTACTGATGTTCTTGAAATCAGGTAGGGGAGAGAGAGACTATTTAACTATTACTTATAACTCAAAATCCCTCTTCTTCCAACTTCTCCTTATATGCAAAATCAAGCTTAACCTGTCCTGGGCAAATGCCTTCACAGACCAGTAACCTTTTGTTGTTCAAAATTTCCTGCTGACTGCCAGCAGCTTTTCTGGTTCACCAGAGTCACCAAAAACTGTTATCAGGCAAGGGAGGTTTTCTGCTTTATTAAAAATCAAAGATCATCTGCCTGCTTCTCCCAAGCAGATCCAAACCCTAACCTCCTGCAGGTGAATGCCTTCACAGAAGAGTCACTTTTGTTATGCAGTTTCTAGCCACTGCTTTTCAACTCCCTGCCTCAGAGACTGCAGGAAGAAAATAAATATAGAAATTGCAGTTTGAAACTTGCCTCAATTTACCATCTGTAGCTCCTGCAACCTAAAGACACCCAATATTATTAGGTGTGGGTTCTTACTGCCATCCCCATCCCTTATTATATTTTCCAAAGTCAGAAAAAGACTCTGAGAATGCAGACTAATTTATTACTAAAAAAAGTGATTTCCTAATTATCTATTACAAAAGAAAAGTATAAGAAAACCCTGATTATCATAACACTGTCCAAAAATCTTCAGTCCTTTATTCTTGTTAACCTCACCACTTGTCCAATCAATCAGAGTTCATTAGCACAAGTTTCAAAGGGACCACCCTTCCTTCTTCTTGAAATGTTTCAGCTTTTCCAAGCAGGGACTCGAAGGTATGATGCTGTCTTCTCCTTGCTGTAGTGTTGTGACATGGCCTGGCCTAACTATAGCTGACAGGCCTCGCTTCTAGGCCAAAGGTCATCTTCAGCCCAAGAATCTTCCACCTCCAGGAAATCAGGTGCAAGTGAGTTTGAGCTTGCCTCTGACCAATCAGAGGGTGACAAGATCCCTTGACTGGTTGTCTAATGGAGACCAACCCGGAAGATGACCCATGAGCACCAGACCACCCCAATGACTGCCAGGACCTAAAAACTATATAAAAGACTGGAGTCAGGGGACAGGGGGTCCAGCCTCCATGTTCTGATGGGACAGCTTAGGTAGTAGATCAGGCTGAAGCTGGATCCTAGCTTAAGCTAGTTAAGAAAAACCCTGTTCTTGCATCTTGTGCGAGAGGAGGGTATTTATTCTGAAACCCGTGATGCATATTTAACAGTAGTATCCTCCTCATTTTTGGTACTAGAAAGAAATTCCAAAGTATAGGTACCAGCAAAACATTTTCTTCTCAGGTCTACCTCACATATCCTCTCCAAAATTATGTGAGTCAAACTCAGTAAGACAAACTCCAACATGGAGTTCAAATCTCCAAATTTCTCAGCTTCCTTTAATGTACACACACACATACACACACACACACACACACACACACACTACTAACCTGGGTCAGCCAAAGGCTGCAGGCCCCAGGCCTTGGCCACATGGCCAAGCTCACATGGCTCACATCTCTTTCTTCCCAAATCCCTGATCAAAATCGCTCTTTAAAAATGGTTGATCCTCCTCCTTTGTCCTCAACTGTCCTCAACTATTATTTATCACTCTTGTCTCACCATATAGGACTGGAGCAGGGTGGTGGGGTGGGGAGGGTCCTGTCAGACCTGTATGCTAATCAAACTACAAATCAGCTCTCTTTGAAAGTTGCAAGTATATAACAACAGAAGAGTAGCTCCTTATGAAATGTAGGTATCAACTCTGCCAATACCAGTCTTCTTCCGAGTTTACCAGTGCATCAACAATGTTAATAAAGGCACCCGGAGGAGGTAGGTGTCCCATATCAGTCTTATGCACGAGAGTATGTTTTGTCTTGATACAGCAGATGGCAGAACCCATCTAGAGCAGCAGGTTTGAGGATTCTAGTATGCCCCTTACCCTGTCTGACAATTTCTCTTGTTGGTAATTTCCTTCACACAGAAATCTTTTCTAAGAACTTTAGCATGAGATGAAGTACAGAAGACAACAAACTCACTGAGAACCTCTTTGGTTTCCTTGTATATAGGTATTAGTGGTAAACTCCAGTTAAAGTCATTCCAGTATTCATTGGGAATGAGTATTTGCTGAGCTTAGTGATAAGTATTCCCATGTACACTATATCAGTAACACACTGCAAAGCACATAGCCCATATGCTCCTTTTGCAGATGAGGAAACTAAAGTTTAGAAAAAGCACAACTTGCTGAGTTCATGCAACTCTTTATGGAACACTCAACTATAAACCCAAGTCCCTTTGATTCAATAGTCCTTTTATGAACAACAGGGATAACATGTTCATCAATTGAGAAATAGGAGTTATAATCTAGTCTCTCTGACACTGCTGCTTTTGATAATTAGCATATCCATGTAATAGAAAATGTTCAGCTTACTTTCCCAAATAAAAATGCTCCTTTTATGCTTTTTTATTGTTAACCGTGAAATATCAAAATGAAATTTGAAACTGCAAGCAACTCTCAAATGTAGTTTGAGGTGAGGATGCTCCCTAGGTACTAGGCATTGAATCCCACTTATGTCTTCTGCAGAGAAACACATTGTCTGCCAATGAAGCCAGGCTGCCCCAGTCCAGGCATGCACAAAGAGGTGCAAATATGAAAGAGCAATATACCTCATTCCTTTTATTTGATATCCAATTGTCTCCTACTCTTTTTTAAAGAAATTATTTTATTTTCCATCACCTCAGAAAAATTCTATCCCATTCAAAATCTCCTGAAATATATCCCCCTATACATAGCATAAGTGTCATAGATAAGTCATTGGATAGGGTTCATAAGCAATTTTTTGAATGTCCTGTTTCTAAATCCTCTTTCCTAGAATTTCTTCCTTAATCTCCAGTCACTCTGAAATTCAAAATTCCATTCCATGGCATTTGTTATCAATCACTTTTTGTCTGTTGCCCTCTCCTAAATGTGCTATTTGGTTTTGAGCTACAGAATCCCTAGTAAACATACCCAGCCATTGTACATGCTTCATTTTCAGTAACATCAAACTAAAATCTTGAGGCTTCCATGTTCTTACCAGTTCTTGTCTATTGGCATTCAAATGACCAAAATAGTTTTTCCAAGCTAACTATACCCACCACTCCAAAGTGTGAATATGGTCTGCTCTCTACATTATTATCTCATATTATCAGTTGTATTCTGACCATTTTCTCTGCCTCTAACCCTTTTTTGTTATACTCTTTCTTCTTTCTTGCCTCCCTTATTTTCTTATATTGCCTGCTAATTTCTTTTCCTTTTACTTCATTTAAAAATATATTTCTTAAGTATAGTGTTCATTAATGAGGTTGAAACTACTCTCACTTTAGTTGGGGGAAAAAAGTTTCATTGGATTGTTTTTTCCAAGGCATCTGGTAGTTTCCAACAATAGCTAGGGTTTCTTACACAGTTTTGAACAAAATGGCTCTCCTGATTCTGGTTAGCTCGTTTTATCAAATGCTTCTGAATTTTTCGTAGAATATTTTTTCTATCTTCCACATGTTGCTGTTTCATGACCTGCAAGGAATTAATGTGGAGGTGCTTTGCAACCATCCCGGCTTGGGTAGGTTCATCATCAGTTCTAGAAGCTAAAGAATGTTGGTGCCCTTGGCATTATTTTAATAGATTTTAAATAATAAATGGGGGAGGGGATGGGGACAGCCAGCAAAGAAATAGCCACTTTAGTCTTAGTTTCTCTCTCTCTGCCCCCTCTACTCTCCTCCTTCCCTCCCTTCCTACCTACCTGAAATTTCCCTCATGTTCTCCCTCCCCTCCCTTTCTCTCTGGAGTACATTTTGGCATTCTCTCCTCTCCAGAGGTTAATATCACCCTTTAATACTCTGCCCCATAGGACCCCAAGCATGCACATTTAAACATGTACACACCCACTGGGTTAGGTATGTGCAAACACGTTGAGGTTGCAGTACCATAGATGCTGGCCAGAGAGGACAATGGCAGAAGGGCATTAAAAACCATGATAACTCATTTACCACATAGGAAGCAAAAAAAATGTAATATCCTCTCCAAAAATTAGGGACATATCTAAGAGCTAAACCATACCTCCTCAACAAGCACCAAAATTCCAAGCTTCTCCCTAACTTAGTTCAACACTCATTTGTGAGTGAAGAACTTGCAGGGGTACCCTCCCTGATCACCCACCCAAAATAGGAAATCTGGGCTGCTATGCTCCCTTCGGTGCGTGAACATTCCTACCACCACAAAATAAATTATCAGCCTGCTGGTTGTTTATAATGTTTGTCTCAGTCTACTTGGCTATTTCAAGATTTTTTTTTTAGTATACAGTTCAGGCTCAGTTCTGACATACACTTTAAACAACTGTTGCATGAAGATGAAATAAATGGCATTGCTCTAGGTGTTATTTTCATTTCAACTCTATAACCTGATATAATTCATGTACTACCCATGATTGATCAAGTTATTCTTCACCCATGTATTGCTGGCAATTTCTTTCTCATCCTTTCAATTCTATATTAATTCTCCCTTGATTAAGCACCTCCAACATTTTCTTTTTGTTTTCTTATCACATTTTAATTATTTTGTGTGTGTATCTTGAAGTTCCCTATGATAGTCTAGCAGTCATAACTTGCTCATCTCCATCTCTCCATAGTATCTTAAAGTATATGCTTTAAAAACCTAGTTCAATAAGATACTCCAAAGTGAACTTTACTTCTTGCAATTATTGTTGTTTTGGGGACAGTAGGTTAAATCAACATGATAGAAGATGCAGATCTTCAGAAAGAAGTATCATTGTTAAATGGATGGAGGGAGGAAATGAAGACATCTGTGTATTCAATGTGTACAATGGTACATGGAATTTTTAAAGAAGGTGAGGAGGTACAATGACTTGAAGAAAGTACAGAAGTCATGTCTTACTGACAATTTCCACCTTCATGAAACAAAGATGGAAAACATATCTATGCCCTCACAGCTTATTATCTTCACACTCTTGGGCTTTAGATCTGTTACTTTTTGCATATTGGTACCTCCCCCCCCCTTTTTTTTTTTTTTTTTTTGAGAATCAACTTATATTGAGAAGGTGATAAAACCTTTGGCAAGCAGTTCTACCAAATTACAAAGATGAACCAAGGGAAAAAAGTCTAGCAGCTTTATAATTGAAAGGGAGGGAGGTGAGTCAGACATTGTATGTCCTAAGGAATCACATATAGTGTAAGCAGTTCACTGATCTGTATCAACACATTAATGATTTATGTAGCTTTTAATTTACAACACAGACATATCTAAAATAATCAGGTAGAAGTAGGCATTAAAAATTCACTGCATGGGTCATAAAATGATTAGTTATTCAAGTGACTTCAGATTTGTATTTCATTAAGGAATAATTTTAATTTACTTTTAAACAGTTTATATACAGAGATTTAAGAACTCTTGCAAAACGATTATGCATACTCCAGCTTTTATGTATCCAATATATTTGAGACACTTGCATTTCCTTTTCTTCCTCCTTGCTAGCAGTATTAATTTGTTTGAGAGAACACATCCAAAAAATATGGCCCAATAATTTAGTAAAAACAACTTTAATTTACAGAAAACACTTGGCATTTCTTTCATTATTATTTCTATTATGGGTGGTTTATATGGATTTGGAACTGGAGGAGGGCTCTTTCTGCTCTAACTATGGAATGATATTATCTAAACATCCCTATATTTCTTGGACACTCAAGGTAAAGGCTGAATCTTTTATGTCAGAACTAACATCATGGTATCATGTAAGCTGATTTTCAAAGGAAACCTCAGGAATCATTTGTTCCTACTTGTTCATTTATAGATTAAAAGTGGTCCTGAAGCCTAAAATGGCTCACTAAATTACTCACAGATGATTAGCACTCAGGAAATCAGCTTCTTACTTTAATGTGAGTTTGACCACACCTAGAGGTTCATTAGCTCCTTCTTCACTCTTGAAAATATTTCTATTGTTTAAAAAGCCAACTTGCTGGTTCACTGGGAGTGTTTATTTTCTCCCTCCTTCTTGATCAAATACTGCAGCAATCTGTAAAAACATAACCAGGCTAGGGGCAGTTTAACTTGAAATTAATCTTATCTAGGCTATTAAGCACCTAGTTTCTCTGGTTTCTGCAATTCTATCACAATAAACATTTTGAGATGCTGCGTTCAACTCCAAAATCTAACACAATTATATAAAAAGCTTAGCCATTATCAACTTATCTGGAAGGCAATGTAGCTCATCATGTCAGCAACAACTCTGTCCTTCATTTTTTTTTTCTTTTTTGAAACTAGTTCTTTATTCACTCCCATGCTCTACCCAGGGTCTCCTTAGCTCTTGCCTTCAATGGACGGCTGTCATGTGGAACTTTATTGCGGGCCCTCTGAAGCTCATGATAAATCATGCTGCGTGCATTGACACTGTCAACCTTGTCTCTAACCTTCCCAAAGTCAAAGAAGTTTGGCAGATTTCTGTTCTTGACTAAATGAGGTTTTCCTCTATCTCTCTGCAGAAGATGATAAGTCTTATACCTTGCACACTGAACAAAGTTTCTATTTTTGACGCAAGTTATAAATGCCAAGTTAAATGATCCAGTGAACATTTACTTAAAATATGTAACTTGAGATACATAAGTTATCCATTCCAGGTTAATGTTCTCTTTCTTTGTCTGTCAACTCCACATATTATTTCTGAAATCTCCTGCTTCAGATCCTCATTTTGTCCTTAAAAATTAAGGATAGCAAATGACAATTTAAACATTGAGTGATACATTAGCACATTCAGTGACATGCCAAATATCCTAAAACCAGACTTGAAAGTCTCACAGCAGTTATTGCTATCTCTCCACGTTTGCCATCTGGAGCTCATCATGCTGACTTCAGTGATCATTCTGTGAAGAGTTCTAGGACTCTATTCTAGTAAAAAAAAATGCTAAAACTAACTTTACACAACCTTTCGGAAATGGCCTTTTATTTTGAACAAAGTCCAATTTTGCAGTTTGCTTTTGTAGCTTAAAATGTATTATGAAAGATTTTTCATTATTATTTTTCATTTACTTATGACACAGAGATTTTTTCCCATTTATTTTTACAGCTTTTCTAAAGCTCCATAGTATTCTAGTTTATGGCTGCACCACAAATTATTGACAATTCAGCCCTTCATGTACATTGAGGTTGTTTCCAGATGGAAAAGGACTATTATCTCAGGTCTGTCATTGCTTCTTTCTTATCCCTTTGCAAGTACTAATGCAGCCTAACATCTAGGATCTTCTGCAATCTTTGACCCGCCTTCTTTTGCATATCTTCTTCAATCTGATACCAAATGAGATGCAAATTTCCATTTTATCCAACCAATCCTTATATGTTGTTGTTTTAACTTTTTTGTTTAAATTGTTCTTTTCCTACAAGTCTTGCTATAACTTGTCACATTGACTGCCCATGTAATTTCCAATCACTCGTCAAGACCCAGCAAATGTCTCCCACCTGTCACTCAGCTATGCTTGAAGCTTCAGTCTGTGCTCATTCTGTGGCCTTTTCCTCTTATTGCCCTGACCTAAGATAAACTCCATGAGAAGAGGAACAAAATCTTGTCATCCATGTGTCCCTAAGATAATATCTTGAGAAACTTAGGTGCTCAAAAATGTTTTTGTACTAGAATAGCATGGAAATGACACATTCCTTTAGATCATACATCTGTTACATCATATCTTATTGCAGTTGTGTGTGTGTACTCATATCTGGTATGAGCACACATGTATTGTCTATTGTCTATTTCCAATTTATAATCCCATTCAAGGTTAGTTACCATGTCCCAAATTATTCACTACTCAGAATATCCCAAAGCTCTCAACATGATTATGTCTAGTAGATATTGTTTATTGGAAGACCTAGTAGTGATATTCAAAACATTTCATAATCATAAAGGATGTTTAGCCAATCAAAATAGTTGCTGGCCATAAACAATAAAAAAGCCAAACCTGTGTACCTGGCTCACTATCAGTTTTGTTTGGAGTCAGTGAAGATAATGGAAGCCTCTTTGTAAGTTAATGAGTTGGTCCAAACACCCTGATTGCCAGATAAGTTTAGATAGAAGCATATTTTTGATTGCTGAATTATGAGGTTAATTCCATAACTACTTATTAAATATTATTTCAGTCTAAGACTTGGTTAACTGCTCCCTGTTCCTCTAGCATACATTTTCTTTCTATTCTCTTTATCAATAAAGACATTAATTATGGAAGAAGAAATATACTTAAACTAAGGAATATCAGAGAGAGAATTTGGCAGTTTCCTGAATTGCTGGAATACCTGACTTGTTTCCCTGTAGCCTCTGATCTTAGAATTTGCAGGAAAATGTTATGATTATGGGGATTAAGATTTCTGTTAAGAAAACATGTTCAATTTTTAAAAAAGTCTTAATGTTAGCATTTCTTCATAATGGTTAACCAAGGAAGTTCTATGATTTTAGTTCTAAACTGTAATAGAAACTTGTATTCTAATCAATGCAGCTTGTTGTAGATGAGCTAAATTCAGGTGGAGAAACTGAAAACTAAGTCGGAGAAATCAAATACCAATGCAAACACTAAAGATGGAATGCAGAATTGTTTTTATAGTGAGATCAAGGAAAAGATCGATTCAAGCAGGAGGAACCTGGCAAGAAAGTCCAGCAAATACTTAAGTCACATCTCTGCTGTATTTCTTATTTCTATCTCTATTTATATTTGACTGTCAAATTTCTAGGGGTGACCTTTATTCAGGGAAGACATAAGCTTTAAGTTACTTGAATTTCAAAACCATACATGCATTTATTTATTTTGTTATTTACTTCAATAAACCTCCTTCAGTACTTACGACAAGCCATTTCGGGTGGGAGGCACCTGGGACTCAAAAGAGTAGTTAGGTCATTTCTTCCCTCAGGACATTACTCATGTAAAAAAGTGAAGTGAAATTGACAAAAATCAAAGGCTTTTCACAAGTGAATAGGTGATATTTTAGATGATAGTGAATTTTAGATGATAATGAATATTAAAAAGAAAATTGAGTCAGAGCATAGGGTATAGAGAGAGGTGGTACTTAGAAGTGGAATGATAACTCTTTTAGCAAAGGTTATCTGAAGGGTGAACTTAGAGAAATGGGAAAGGACCCAGGAAATCACGGTGTGGAATGTTTTGTAGTGAGGGAATAGAAATAAGGCCAAGAGAAACGCAGTGATTCAAGGGTGTGAAGCACACAGGCAGGGCACAGAGCTAGACAGCAGACAGGGTAGGGCTTTGAGAACATTTCAAGAGTACTATTAGCCAATTTAAAATTTAATCAAGTGGGTAAGATTAAATAACATATGCCTTGAACCATCACTGTTACTATATGAAGAAGAGAGATGACTATGAGTAGAAATGAGGAAAACATTAAAAAAACTATATTTTATTAACAAAATATCTATTGATTTAAAATATGGCATGTTTTGAGAGTACAACTTAAGACCTTGAAATGTGTGTATACCATACCACATTCTCCATCATTAGTTATAGTCAAATTGTGGCCGTTGTGCTTGGATGACAGATCTCAGTGAGGTAACCCCCTCTGTTTCAGAAGCCACAGTGGGGTTCAAGCCAGCTGCTCCCTTTCAGGGTAGCCGTCTCAGCCCAGCTGCTCCATGAGGCCTGTCCCCACCACCACCCCTAGCCATCAGGGAGCAAAGGAAGAAAAGACCCTGGGGTAAGTCCTCCCAAGCCTGGAGAGTCCAGGAGGGAGGATTGGATGGGGCTTTAGCCCCATCCACCAGCTGATGGTTGTTGCATGGGGCAGCCATCTGGAGCCCAGATCGGCCAAGGAATTTTCCCCTAGGCCCCAGCACGGGGATTAGGACAGCACATGCATGGACAACTGGGCCCTGCCCCCACGGAGGGAGGTACTGGCATGTGGGCCGATGAGCCGGGGGGTGCAGGGTGTGACAGGATACCCCTTCCATTTCACTCTCCAGCTAATCTTCCAGAGACACAAAAACATATATAACACAAACCCCATCATAAAATGGGTGAGGGACCAGGTAAATATCCAACCCACAAGCCTGAGATGGACATAGCAGATGTACAATTGCAAGAACCAGTGCATGTGAGACAGAAGAAGCATCTATGGAAATGTGATATCACGAAGCACACCTATGCTCTCACAGGGTCATGAAGACCCAAAACCTCATTTTGGAAATGGCTTCTGGGAGAACAAGGCACCCCTCCCCACCCCATGGGAGAGGCGAGGAAGATCAAAGTGGGGGCATCGGCCCCACAGCAAAACTGCAAGCTGAGGCAGAGGAGATGACCTACAGTGGCCATTCACAGATGTCTGTATCCACAAAGAAACTTCTTCACCAACACTGGCTGGGGGTGAGAAACCTAAATCTGACACCAGAACCATAAGATAAAGCAGCAAAACAACAGAGATGGGATTGAAGAAGATAACCTTTAACAAGAAAGCATGGACAGACCACAAGTAAATATAGATTGGCTGCCCAACGCAAACTTAAGACAGAAAAGATACCATCAAGGCTCGCCTGGTTCCAGAACACAGTCCCTCACCCAGTGAATGAACACCACCACAGGAAAGAAAGAAATGGACTTAACAAAGACTAGCAAATAACAAAGAGTGTTGTGTGTGAGAGAATGGAGGGGGCAACTGAGGGCGTGGGGAGGTGTCCCAAAATCCATTTACTGAAATTGTGATTTAAAGAACAAAAATAAATAATTTTTTTTTTAAAATCATAATCAAATTGACCCCATCTACCCACCCCCCACTGCATTACTTCTTTCCCTTTGCCTCTGGCAACCACAATATACTCCTTACAAGTCCAAGAGATGCTTTTGTAATGTAGAAATCTATTTTGATATTGTGGCTACATATGTTGAGAATGTCAATTTGCAGTTGAAAATCAGGCAGGGAGATATGTAGAAATATAGTCAGATTCAGTGTATATTTTATAGAAAAATTGAAAGTATTTTTTTCAGATGTTGGACATGAGGAAAGAGAGGGCTTTTATGATCAAAGCAATTTTTAAAAATGGAGGACTAGAAAGAAATCAGGAAGAGCAATTTTAAGGAAAAATAAAGAGTATGGTTAAGGGCTCCTGTCACAGAGCCCTTAAGTTTGAAATATCTGTTAGATAAGTATTTAAAGTAAGTCATAGGTAAATGTACAAGTGTTATAGTGTAGTATCTGGAGCATCTAAAGTTGAAACTTTTCTTTTGGGTTGTAATTATAGTTTCTTGTACTCTGTTATCGTCTCTCCTTTGGACCTTATTTGCCTGTGATGTTTATTCAGCATCTTAAAAATGTTTATTGAATACTATTTTGAAAAATCGTTAAGTGTTCCAATAAAATTCTCTCTTTTTGCATTCTCATATTCCAAATAATGAGTGACTGCTATCAAATTGCCTCTAGATTTTTCCAGGTCCTTGAGGTATTAGAAAGGCTTAGTGAGCAGTTATTGGAGGGGTCAAAGTGTTAAAAATTAAACCTCTATGAAAATTCAGAGCAGTGATTCTGAACCCTGCCTCCATATTAAAACTTCTGGAAAGCTGTTAAAAAATATTGATACCTGCTTCCCACCCAAGATCAATTAAATTGGAATCTGAAAGACTTCAATAATGTGTGCAGGATCACATCCACTAGTTTTAGGAAATGGATTTTCAAATAGCTGATTGAAAAGTACTAAATAAGTAAGTTCATGTAATACATTGTAAATATATAGTAATAAATATATAGATATCTATAATGTGATATGCTGTAGATACCTGTAATCTAGCTATTGATATAAAAACTATCAAATAATATCATTGTCAAATAGTATCATTGAAATTAAAACTAATATCTGATACTTAAACTAGTATTTATATGTAAAGAATAATGTTATGGAAAATGAGGTGTGATTTTCAAAATTGCTGTTTCTGCACAAAACATTTTGAGCACTTTAAAGCCTTCATAGACTGTGTGATCAGGAGTCTGACACCCACCCTTCAGTGTACTTTCTTCCAAAATTTCCACCATCAGTGAATGCTTGGATATTCAATAGTGCTATAAAGTAAAGAGTTGAAATCTCTGGTCAAGTTTGGGATAACGGGGACAGGTCTTCTTCACACTCCTGACCTGGAAATGTGGACTCTAACTCCTGATTTCTAGGATTTTCAGGATGATGTAAATATAAAGAGGAGACAAATGGGCTTCACTATTGGTTTGAAGAGAGTGTAAAATGGTCCACCTAGATTATTTCTGTACCACTTTTAAAGACAGATGTATTTTATGTTATTTGTTATGGATATGCTGTAGTTCTTTGGAGAATCATCCAAAAGATGTTTGTCTTGCCCTCCTTATGTATAGCACTCAAATATTAAGAATATTTAAAAGTACCTCTTCTCATTTTAGAATTACAAACTCTTCCTTTTGAGAAACTTTTGGTGTGGGGATCTTTATCTGGTTGTTGGTTTTATTTGTGTGTGTGTGTATGTGTGTGTTTAATCAGTCAATGGCAATTTTGATTAGTAAGTTTTTTATTTGTTGTTATCCTCTTCTCAGTGTCTTTGATTTTTGAAATATATTAGAAAATATAACTTTTCCCCTGTTTTATCAAGTACTTGTATCAGTTATAATTACTAATGATAACTAGACATTCTTGGTGATGAAGGTGTAACTGCTTCACAAATATGATTGTAGAGTTTTCTGTCTTCCAAATATGTCTAAGATAGTGTGTGTGCTCACAGGTATAGAAATTACCAGAGAGGTATAATGTTATGGTGATAGCGTATGTGTGTATAATCCAAATTCCCTATGAATTGGATTCTCTAAGAGTTGCAACTTTACAGAAATGGTAATGAAATTCTAGAGAAGCTAGGTAACCTGTCTGAGGACATAGAGCTTACAGAAGGCAGAAACAAGATTTTTAAAGTTTTAATAATATTTTGGAGTAGCTTAAAATAATAGACTACAATTTCTATTATTATTTCTAGTGGAGTTGTGGTAGTTAATATTTGAGTCTTTTAGAAAGCACTCTAAACTCTGATCTATTGATGTAAGTAAACTGATATAAAACATTATAAATGGAAACAAGTATGGAGAATGTTATAGCAAAACATGATGCTCAGGAAGACAGATTTGAGCCTGTATTTGGAGGAATTCAAGGAATCTGACTGCTGCAAAGTAAATAATATGGAAGGAGGGGAAAAAACAGTTTCTACTCAAAGTCAGTAGGCATCATTGCTAAATTTTGGCCTAAGGAATCAGTAATCTAAAGTTTGAGTGGAATTCCAGTCAATGAAATGATATAAATGGTAAGATAAAGAGACATCTTGGTTCTTAATATTCTATTAGGAGGCACTAATGGTAGATACAAGTCTGGAACTAAGTATGGTGACTGTTAGATCAGGCAACCTGTGAATTCATAATTTTAGCCATAGAAAGGAACTCAGAGTTCTGTTAAGTCCATTTTGTTCATTTTTCAGATGAATCAACACACACCTAAAGACTTATCCATCTGGTCATGGTCCCCTGGAAAAGATCCAGATGTCCTGGGTGCCCATTCAATGCACTTTCCACCTCACTGTTCTGTTCTTATGCCTCGCTTCTTTAGAAAGTCATCCTAAGACATGCTCCTGCTCCTTTCTGATTTCAGCATCATCACAATGGCCTGCCATTTCCTTCCGAAGTTCAGCACCAAGAGAAACGTGACTACACATCATCTTAGAGAACAGATGAAGACAGATACCGTCCAATGAGGTGTCTGAGAGTACTTCCACTCCCTGACACTGGACACCTCAGTGTGCATGCATGTGACTGGTGGAGTCTCACTTTCCATTTGCAAATGCAGACTTGGCTCTAGCCATAGCCAGTGGTGAGCTTTTTCCCCAGAGCCTGCAATTCTCCCTCACGGCAGTCACTTCTAAAACCAGAATTCTGCGTGGCTTTTCTTCAAGGGAAAGCTCTTGGGAAAATCCCTCTAAGGAGAACATTCAAGAACAGCAAGTAACAATGACTTCTTCATCTCAAAATGGAACTAACCTCTACTGGAGACAAACAAAAGAGCATGAACAGCAAGAAACGATTCAAAGTCTGGTTAGCGCAGTTTCCACACACAGGAACTAAAGGCTTACTGCTTTTGGACAAACATGTTCCTTCTATCTAAGATGTAGTGGCTATTTCTGAGAAGAAAGTAGGTGGTTTCATTAGAATATAGGTTTTGTGAATTTTAAATGTAAATCCACATAAATAAGTAAGACTCCTGAGAGTGGCAGGTATGTTAAAACAGTGAGGTGAAAATTCAAAGACTTGATTTTTGTAACCACTCACAAACTTTTCAGCCTTCTACTCACACTATTATCTAGCTTTGCTGGATCTATGTCAGTGATCTCTTTGTCTACATATTATCCTTTGGTAAAACAGGTATCATGAGGAGTAGTAGTTGCAATGTTTGATGCATTCTCTATGATTTTTTTACAGAAAACAAGAGGATTGATATGATTACCTGCACTTTAAATATGGAGACTAAACCCAAGAGAGATTCAATTGCTTAACCTTGTGGAAGTAATTCCTTTAGCAACAGGATTTGATCTCGAGTCTTCTAATATCGGGGCTACTGCTTGTTTTAACACATCAATTGTCAAGATTCCAACAGAGCCCCATCACGTAACAGTGGTGTGGAACCTCAGCTGTACACTACCACATAGGCTGTGGGAAACTCTGAATGAAGCTGTCCTATGAAGGGATTCATGGTATGTTGAAATTAGCCTTAAAATTCTATTAGAAGTCATTTTCCCTTGCTGAATTAAACCTTGGGGGAAAAATGCTTAAAGAATTGACTAACACCTCAGGTTTTGTAATCAAGATACTTGCATTTGAAGCCTAGATCTAATATTTAGTAGCCGTATGACCTTGTACAAGTCATTTAACTTGTGACATAGTTTTCTGTTCCTGAAGTGTTACATCTACCCCTATTTTAGGGGAAATACCATGAACATGAATCACAGAATCATTAACAAATAAAATCTGAGGGACATTTTTATCACAATTTTCATTTTGAAAAATGAGGAATTTTTCATTTGTGAGTGAGAAAAATAAGAAACCAAGAGATTAAAATAAATTTATTCAAAATCAGTGTCTTACTCGTTAGTTTTAATTGCTTCTAGAATTTAATTTCTGTATACATTTCCCCACAAGGAAGAAAACAAGGAATTACCTTCCTTTCATAAAGAGAGAAAGAGAAAGAGAGAGTGAGAAGCAAAGCAACAGAATTTATCTTTATGAAAGCAAATTCTGTAGATATTTTGCCAAAAAGGACACATAGTGAAAATGGATTAGTTCATTTGAGTGGTTTGAGGAAAATATATATTTCCCGAAGCAGGTGGTGCTATCAAAGTGAATAGGGAGAAAAATGTCGTGTATGAAAAATATTTTTTTCAAAATGCAATTTTTCACATCGAAAGGGAAATGACACAGAATCCTACCACTGACTCTGACAGCATATTCTAATGGGTTCTGGCTGTATTTTAGAGAAACACACACCCACATACAAACAGAAACAAACATTTTCAAAAAGGATATGTATAGAAAACCCTGGAGGTTTTACATTTGTTAGATGGAAGAAAAAAGAAAGACAAACAGCCTGCCAGATAATGAGATGAGTGAGCAAGTAAGTCATTGGAAACTCACAAAATACACTTTTTTGAGACATTTGTACTGTTGCTATGCAGCAGGCAGACAGGGCCGGAATAAGAAGCAAACCATGGCCACATGGACATGTTAGCAAAATTTCAAACTTCAATACTATGTTAAAGTAACTCCATGGTTTAATGTGTAAATTAATTTTTCTTATTATAGTTCTATCTACTTTCTTACTTTTTCCATTTTGAGTACTTCAGTAAAATTCAATTCAATAAGCATTTATTGAACTCTGATCACAGACTCTGCTTAATTTGAGCATAGTGGACATTCTACAATATATACAAAGATTAAAAAGGGTGGAAGAATGTGCTGGCTTGTTAGGAGAATTAGTCTATTCCATTAAGTACTAAACTATATGGTGATCTGTAAGTGTCGGCCTCTGCTTTTCTGAGAGACCATGTAATTTATCATCCTCACTGGGATACGTTTTCCCCCATGTTTCCATTGAAATATAATCTACACACTGAAAAGTGCATATATCATAATTATCTAATCTCCCGCCTCTTTCTCCTCTGTTCATGGATTTACCAGTCTGCCTGTTGAAAGGATCAGCCCAGCATTTCTTTAGTCTGGTGGAGGTGTTCCATGTGCAAATATAGTAAGAACACAACAGATCCCCCTTCCATTCATGGATTTCCTGTTCATAATACACACCAGAGAACTGCAGTCAGATTTCAATCCCAGTTGTGCACAGACCTGAAGTCCTGCTTTGTCCTCTGTCACCCACTGCCTTCATTTGTTGGCCCTACCTTTATTCAGAAGACTTTATTCATTTGGTCCCACTTTCAAGCATGTTAAAAGCTAATTCAAATCTCAGTTCCTTAGGACAGGTCCTTTTGATTCTGTCATCTAATGAATTTCTATAATTATTTTCTATAACTATTAAAATTATTCTCTAATTTTAATATCTTATTATAATGAATATAATAAATAGGCATATACATATTTGCCTATAGTAGAACATGTATATTATATATATTAGAACACATATGTATATATGCATTATTCTAATGTATTTATATTTAATATTCTAATAAAAATTGGTACCTAATTGTCTCTATTTTCCAGTTATCACTGCTTTATAAGGAATTACATAATGGGGCATTCTCCAGATAATAATAACTACCAGTGAGTGAACGCTTTACTTGAACTTGCCTACTGAGTCAGATTGAATTTTTACCAGGACAGAGGGACTAGGTAATCCCGTTAGCAAATTTGTGCAGATCTTCCTTTTTCCTCATATGACTAAGACATTGTTGTCTATGTTGTGACAGAAATTAGAACACTAGTAAACATCACAAATAATATCCATGGGAGGAATAATTTTGTTGGATATATATATATATATATATATATATATATATATATATATATATATATATGTCTACCTTTGAGAGATTTCCTCACTGTCATCCTTAATACTCGCTCCTGCATCAGTCCACCGGTTTTCTTGCAGACCATTCAAAGTTACCTATGCCAAAATATCCTGTGTTCCAGTCTACTCTTCCTACCATGCTACAGCAAGAGATGCCTTTTTTAAATGACCATGAAACTAATTCACAGTCCTACTTGAACTTTGTAATACCTCCTTTTTGGTGCCAATTCCACAGTATGAAATTCAAATTGCTCCCTAATACCTTCCCAAGGATAGGGAGGTAGGCCCACATGTTTACCAGCTCACGATCAGAGAAGAAAGCTAGCGAGAAACACTGCTAAACAGCTTCTTAGAAGAGGTAAAATTTTAGATTCAGTGGCTTTCTCTGCCAGTTTTTACTTAACAAGCAGAAACAGACTCAGTTTATGGCAATAGAGGCATTAATTAAGCAGACTATGGGAAAATGTCAATGAGAATTGACAGCTGTGACTTCTCACTTAAAATATTAAGTAAAAGTTGCCTGCACTCTTTTCTCCTCTGCTGTCTCCTCCTTCCTGTTCCTCCAGTATTTGATTAAATACACTAGAATGAAAACGTCAATTCACTCTCATTAGAGGGCAAGGCATTGTGAATTAATGAAGTCAGAATCATGAGCATTTTGATTCAATTCTATTACTTTCAAGTACTTATGATAACTGAGCCTTAATCTTTCTGACAAACAGATCATTAGTATCATTTAGTACCTAGGATATTGATCAGTTAAAAATCATCTGTAACTGCTAAATATACACTTATATATGATAACACTTGTATACATGTATGCACACATATGCATATATAATACACAATTCTATTTATATGCATGTACATTCACTTAGTGTTTACAGCAAATCTATATTCATAACTATTGATAAAAGTGATTTTTAGCTTTATGTGCATTGTCATTGTTAGAATTTTCAGAGTTATTAATTGTAAATATTTCTGAAAATACTTTGTCCCTTTGAGTTTTTAGGCATGCCCTTTATAACAATGTCACACTCTTCAATCTCTCTATAAAGAAATGAAATTTTTTTTAATCAAATTTCAATCCCACCTCTTTTCAATTCAGTGGGACCTGAATTAAAAGGTTTCACTACATGGAGTATCAAGTTAAAATAATGGTGATATTTATTGCAAGAGGCCTCTAATGTGAGTCAAATTGCTTTCTGAGCTCCAAGATAAGAGTTTGGAAGCTGCATATTATTGGGTGAAAATCTTGAGAGCACGGTGATACAAGCTTCATTACCCGGTGTCATGCTTATAACAGTGAGCCTTATGGTTTAAAATGGTATTTATTGAAAGCTAACCAGATTGTGAACATTTAATTGAATATATCAATTTTCAGGAGACCAGAATTGTTGTGTTTGTTTAGAAGCTTGTTCTATAGAGTTTTCCTCACAACACGAGAAATATATAATAATTTTTTTGTCTAAAAAAAGCTTCAGGTAAGGCTGTAATTTGCTTCTGCAATCATATCAGTTACTCTGGCAAAATGCAACCCCAAATCTCACATGACAGTTTACAAATTAAAACCTGTAGAAATAATTAAAAAAGGAGATATGTACAGGAGTGTTACGTGAAAATGTTAAGCTTCAGCAGCCCGCTTCACTGACTGATAACTAGACGTGAGGTACAAACTAATTGTACTTATCTATTACTAATAGTGAAAGCTGTGTGCATGGACGTGCTGTCATGGGAAGGAGGAAGGATGGGAAGGATGTGCACAGTATTTTGCTTTCTTAAAAGTTCATACAATAAATGGGAAGCAATGATAGGAAAAATAGAAGTGAGAGCGGTTAAGGATGTTAGCATTTTGGTATTGAATCATTTGTTGTGGATTTTCTTTGCTTTTTCTTTGTCCCCTCTTCCTTCTTTTGTATTCTACCCAATGGCTTATTTTAAAAAAGCTTTTAGAGCAACTACCCTGTGTGAGGAACTGCACTATAATCAGTAACTTATACTTCAAACTGGACTCCTCATTCCCTGGAGACAGACTCAATTGTTTCTTATTATTGTTTAATCTTCTGCTTGTATCCATATGCCTGCCCCTAGTAGTCCATCACACACATGCCTGGGTCCTTATTATATATCCAACTATTTTTAAATAAAATAAATTAAGGGATAAAGTGAGATATAATTTTTCTGATGCTAAATATTTCCAAAGACTATCACTATCACTGAGCAACCTCTATGTATTTTTGGTGAATTCATTAATAAATTAATTCATTCATCTTTCTCCTGCAGCTCTTAACTGCAAATCTACATATCTACATAGGTAAACCAGTGAGAGTTTTCATGCCAGGGGTCTGAACCCAAACTGGAATAACTGCAAGCATCAACATTAATTGCCCCCCTTCTTGGCAGCTGGGGTGTGAAAGTTGGTGCAGAGAAAGAGATTGAATTTCCTTTTATCCCAAGAGATAGCCACTAGGTACTTGATGCAGTCCATTAGGATGGTTTTGTATTTGTCTAAATAGCTCCTATAGTTTGGATAAATAAAAATCTTAAATCCCTAGAGTCAGGACACATTTTCAGGATTTTTCTCCTAATCTTATGGTGCTCAATTATATCTGGAACTCAGGCATTTTCTAATTATGAGTAATTTTCTTTCAGAAGCTCAGGAGACTACATTTCTATGAGTAGGATCTCTCATGGATTCTTATGTAGAATTGCTCATCCCTGCCGCCATTCCTTTACAAAACCCTTCCCTCTTCTAGGAGTTCTTAGCTTCCCTTTAAGAAAAGATAATACCTATCCTTTAAAGATCAAAACGCAAAGCCTTTCTTGAGGGCTGCTTCCACTGATCAATTCCTCCTGTGCTTTCCTTCAGCCAGACTGCCGATTGATTGTTTCTCATATATTACTTTGTTCCTGCCATGACATTTGTGGCATGTCCTTCCTCTGTCTCTCTATCTGTGCTGTGATCATCTGAGCTCAGAATTCATGTTATTTGACAACCTCTGATGCACTATAAGATACACAGAGGACCTAGTCCAGAGCATGACTGATCCCTTCTAGTCCATGGGCTTAGGCAAGAACCAGGTGTGGGAACTCTGATCGGTATGACTTCCAATCTTCTGTATAGTTACTTGCATATAGCTGCACATCTGCTAGCTTTTGCTCTAAGCTGTGATGGCTAGTCTATCTTACAAAACAATACCAAGGAAATGGGCTTTATGTCTTTCTGACAACATAAGACATAAAGGGAAAGATTTGTTTGGGGAAGCATTCTGAACTAAAGAAGCATTTAGTCAAAGGTGAAGTCATATAAAGGGACCTGCTTAGAAACTAACAAATACCTATCTAAATTTCCAACAACAATCACTCAGATAGTATAATTTGAGATGCACATGTAGAATGTGCACAATGTTCCAAGGAGATGGAGGAAAGGAGACCTGTCTGAAGTTGGGATTCAGACCACTTGAACTTCATGATTCCAGGATGCACAAAAACATGATTCCATGTTCAGTGTGGTAGCCAAATTTTATTGTTAACTTGACTGGACCATGTGGTGCCCAGATGTTTGACTATCAACATCATTCTGTGTGTCTCTAAGGGTATTGGGGATGAGATTAACATTGGAATCACTATATTGATTGCTTTCTACAGTGTGAGTGGACCTCATCCAAGTTGCTGGACACCTGAAAAGAACAAAAAGAGTGGATGAAGGGTAAACTTGTCCTACCTGAGTGCATGAGCTGGGACATTCATCTTTTCTGATTTCTGGAATAAGACTTTTAACATTGGCTCTTCTTGGGTTTCGAGCCTGTTGGCTTTCAGAGCAGAATTTCCATCATTGGTTCTGCTCTTCTGAGTCTCAGGTTTTCAGGCTCAAACTGGAATTGCATGTTCAACTCTCCTGCATCTTTAGCTTGCTGGCTGAAAATCTTGAGATATGACCAGTCTCTATAATCTTATGAGCCATTTCCTTAAAATAAAAATCTCTCTCTTTTCCTCCCCATATATATATATATATATTATATATATAATATATATATTTTAAATATACATACATACATACACACATTTATATATATGGGGAGAGAAAAATATAAATATATATACAAAAATATTTATATACCTATATATACATATATGTCTATATTGTGCATATGTATGTATATGTGTCCATGTATACTTATTTATAAATATAGGATAGTGACACATAGGCATATCTATGTGTATAAATGGCATATATACATTTCCTATGGTTCTGTTTCTCTGGAGGACCCTGGTTAATGCAGTCAGCATTGTTTACTTTAGCATGGGTTGTTTTCTGAGTACAAGGAATCAAGGCAGAAGTAAACTGGCTTCAGCCCAGCCCAGGCCATCAAACAATGCCTCCATCTTCCAATTGGACTCTTCATTTCATTTGTTATAAGAAGGAAAATAAGTTTTGTCTTTTTCCCCTCTGTTCCTACCAATCTGTCCTTTGCTATTTGGCAAGAGCTAGTAGCTTTTCTTATGGTCTGACTGGATCTGGAAATAACATGGTTATTTTTGTTTATACATAATAGCAAAGAAGAACTTGAGCTTATATGCAATTTAGCCTTATCAAGCTCAGACATATTTGTTTGTGTACAATCACCATGCCTGAGTGATGTCAGAAGAGCTCTGAAAACAATATATTCTGAAGCCAGAGTTGTTAGTGGGTGGAACCCTCCCAAATAATAAGCATTGTACACATGATTGGAACTAGAATGAGTTATTTAGTCCAATACAACCTACTTTAGTCCATACAGCATGTCATACGACTCAGAAACAAAACAGGAAAGGGAAAATAAACTAAAGGAAATGGGCTAAACATGAAGCAGATTGTATATTTATGGGGTCTTTATAAGAATTCAGTTAATAGTAGTAAAATGGATTGATTTTTTGAAATAAACAATGAAGTCATATTAATGTGTGTTAGGTATGTATGCATTATATACAAATATAGAGAAGAATGACATATTAGAGATCTTGCAAATGCATTCAGTTAGAGAGCTGGTGTTATTAATGGCCCAATACTTAGATATCCAGAAGCACAAAGACCCCTGTTACAGTTTAGGTCTTTTTTTTCCCTGGTATTATCTTGCCCTTTCACTATAGTGAGCTGCCCAGAACTCTCTGTTTTGTTTGTGCTCATATCATCTGTCCTCAAGCTTCATCCATTAGAATAGGAGACTCAAAGGCTTCCATGACAGAGGCAGAAATTTCTCTCTGAACTTAGCTCAAAGAAAAGACTACTCATGTCTCAATGTCTCTAGTAGCACTGAAAATTTTATTCCAAATTGCCTTTCCTCACATACGTAGTAAGAAAAAAATAGAGAACAGTGTCTGTTAAAAATGGATATATCCTCTGAAAAAGAAGTGTCCTTTGCCTATCATTGGCATTGGCAAAATGTAATACACTGCCATCTATGATTCCCTGCCCCCAAATCTCACCTTTAAACATGCTCCTGGGGGTTGACACCCACAGTTAAATGATTGATGGATGTTTTAGGGAGGTTTTATATCTATTTTATATCCACTCCATAAAAGTGACACTTGCAACTGATGGAAGACATGAGATATTAAGAAAGTAAAAATTCAGAAAGTTTGTTATAAGTGATAGATTTGCAAAGAAGAGTATTCTTTCATTCTTTGGACTCATAAAGAAAAGGATTATAACTGCCCATAACATTTGTCTCAATTATTTTCTAAAGCAATTCTAATTGTTTTGAAAAAAAATAAAAGATTCTTAGCCCTGAACCAAAAGATCGGATTCATCTTGTTTCTGTGGGGCTTTCTGAATTTTAAACAAAATAATTTCAAAACATTCTGATGAAAAGTTTGTAATACCACACTTTGATTATAATTGTAGCCTTGTTTTAAGTCCCACTGTATTTTTCACTTAGAATTGGTTCAATGAATTCTCTTGGAATAAAGGATGGAGAGATATCTTAACATTTGTTACCAAAAGATCTCTTGACTGATTTTTAGAGAATCTAGGATCTACTCCTGCTTTTTACTAACTGACCACCTTATTCTGGGATAGTCCTTCAACCAATCACAGCCTTGGTTTCTTTCATGTAATAATAGTAACTAGCTTCCATGGTTTCCAGAGTCTTCAGAGAAACAGAGGCTGCTGAACTGCTTTAAAATTCTAAATTCTAAAATTTAAAATTCTAGAGAGCAAGTAAGGAATCATTTAGAATCAACCTGGTGCTTATTATATGGACAGGGCACAATAGGAAGTGGAAAGTAGAAATGGGGTGAAACCCTTCCCTGAGTACCTCATGATCCAGCAACTAGACACAATAAATAATTATGACAGAACAGTAACAATGAGAGCAAAATATACCATTCTCAGGGATTTTTGAAATGGATAAATTAGTGAATTATATTAAAATGTGGATTATGTGGAAACATATTTTAAGGGAGCAGGGCCATGAGATGAATCTTCAGAAAAAGGTGGATTTGTAGTTAGGCTTTGAATGTGGGGGCAGTATTCTTGGTGGACAGGAAAGTGAGAAAAGACCCAGAAATAAAAAATATCACCTCAACAAGCATGAGAGGAAAAGAAAACAGCAAGAGAAATGGTTTGGAAATCCATTCCAAATGGTTCTTAAGTCAGAAATCTCATTGCATGTAATTCCTTAATTTGAATCACCTCAGATAGTACCCAAATCTACAAAGCTTCTTGTATGTTTGATCAACATACTGACAGTACCAATCAATAGATATAAGTCTCTTCAGTAGCAGAATTTATAGCAATATAATACATCATCCACAGAAACCCTCCCATAAAGATTGAATTAAGCATCACCCTATTAACAGCCTGAATTTATTACCCTATTGATATGTTTTAAGAGTCTCCATTGTAAAATTAGTGAATATGTAAATAGTACTAACCTCAAGGAAAAGATGAACAGCACAGATTAAGATAACAATACAAAACTCTTCCTTTTATTGACTCTACATGCTTTGTCTCCAATGTGTCATATTTTTGTTTCTGGCAAATTCTTTTCAGTATCGCTAAACATTTTGATATAATGTGCCACCAAAAAATGAAAGGAAAAAAAAAACAGATTTTCTAAACATCTTTTGTACTTTTCTGTAATTTACACAAAATCACAGAGGGATATTTTTCTCTACTTTGAGCATTATGATTTAATAGACTTTTTAAATAGAATGTCAAAAACAAAAGAAAAATTTTAGTACAATGGCATGAGAACTAAATGTATGGATTGATCCTCTGATAGGCTATTTACTCTCCATCTCCCTCTCATGTACTTGTTAAGTGATTCATGTAAGTGGTTGCAGTATTAGAAACCCAAGTTCACTACTTATCAAATTGAATGGGCAGGAAGCGTTCAGCCCATCCTCCTCCACAATCCAAGTGGGGACAGTCAGCCAAGTACAGGACGACTATTTCAGAATTCTTTTTATTAATGTTTATTTTGTTTTTAATTTCTCAGATGAGAAAGCAAGTATTACTGTTTCAAGATGGAAGGCTCTAGATTAATGAATGTGGAAGACTGGTAAGAACAAATGGTAAAATGCTTTAGGGACTTGACATCTGCTTGCAAATTGCAAGGTGAACAGTTTTTTCCTGATTCTTATCACATGCATTCCCATTGCATAAGGGATTCTGAGAAGAAGCTGGAGTGAGAGGAAGAGCTGTAGGTTGGTGTCAGGAAAAGGATACTCACGGTTGGAATCCTTGGATCCAGTGTCTCAAGTTTCTCCACCTTGTTTTCCATGCAGTAAAAGCTAAGCTAAGTGCTTGGGTCAGAAGATGCACAAGGTGCTGTTGTATGAGTGCAGAGTAAATTTGACGTTGGACTGTGTCAGTTGTGCAGTTATTGTCTTTCAGTTCCAAGCTGAGATCTGAGTGGCACGCAGATGGAGACAAAAAAAGGCTGAAGGGGGAAAAGGCTCTGACTAATCCTTTTCTACATAGATTCTTCCTTGCAACACGGTTACCATATGCAGTTAAATCCATTTTTTTCATTTCTGCTCCCAGGAACAACCCCAACAATCCCAGAAACAACAATCTTATCTCTTCAGAGATTCTAACAACTTCTTAGAAAATGGACAGGGCATTTGGATAGGACTGTATCCCAGTCCTATCCTTCCTGTTCCTCTTGAGACAGCAGCTAAACAGTGTTCCCTCCTCAGACACCTGGTTCCAGTGATGTGAATGCCTCCAATTTTCTAGGTCCCAACATCCCCAAAAGCTTTTCCTGGGATTTAGGGGAAGACAATACTTTCTTCAGTGTCTGCTTAGTGTTACCTCTGCTTGGTGTTTTTGTCTGTCCCATTTACCAAGTCAATATTTCCTTAACTTGCTACATTGCATTCCATAAAATGCTTTTACTTTTCTAAAGTAATGACTGATGGACTGCGTGGCTTAAAACAAGCTGGATTACTCATAGCATAAAATACATTTCCAAATTAGCCATGCATACCCCTGAACTTCTGCAAGGAATATATAATATTTGAGTGGAGACTACACATGAATCTTTGTCATTGATATCTGTCTGCTGCTGGAGTTCTCACAATGCAGTGTATTTCTTCTCTCTGCACCATGGAAGCAGGTAAGATAGTCTTATTATGAAGCTTTCTAGTAGATCCAGTCATAATTACTCTTAAATCAGGTCCAACATGAGTCTTAATCTCTTTTCTGTTTAATAGTGGTAGAGTCTGTGGATTAGAATTGCTTTGCTGCAGGCTGACATTTGAAGGCAAAACTAACCAGGTGACCATTATACATCTACAGCCAGGAATTAATGTGCAGCAGTCAGCGAACCTGCCTTACTGCAAAACAAAAGCTTTCTGAAATAATTGGCTTCTTGCCGCAGTCCTGCCACAACCGGTAGACAGGGAGACATAGGGGAATTCATAAACTGAGGAACACAGACGCTCCCATGTAGCCTGGCATTATTCATGTGCCCTGAACCTTCTTTTTCAAAGATTGGGTGATAGTTCAGGAAGATAATGGCCTCTGTCCAGGATCTGAATTCCTAGAGGACAAGAGGCAACAGCAAAGGGACTTCATTATAAGTTGGTCCTCTTGTAAGTTGCTGCAGCATGGAATTGGGAAACCTTCTGCACAATAGACAAGAAACTTAGTTCATAATTCGTATCCAAGTTGGAAATACATCCCAGCTTGATTCATTAATACAGTTCTCTCTGTCACTGGATATGAAGTTAAAAAGAAGAAGCCACACATCCTAAATTATCTTGATGTCAATGTGTGCATTGATATTCACTTCATTAAACATTTAGTTATGGCAGCAATAGAAATGTAATCATGGTGATGCACTTTCAGGAATCCTCCTTAGCAACTGGAAGGGTCCAGAATCATGCATCAGATCAGATGCCCAAATACTAAATTCAGATAATACAGCTGACTCAATTGTTGGCATCATGTTAAGCCTTATTTAGACAGGAAGAAAGCACATTTATTGAAAATTAAATCACAATAGAAAAAATAACTAAATATCTGGCATAAGGTACAATTTTTTACCAGTAGGGATCACATTTAGAATATTGATCTTTTTTTTTTTTTTGTAAGAATTCCTTCCAAAAGGACTCTGGTTATATTTGAAAGAAAATTCTCTAAAATACCTTACCCTTTGATGCTTTGCATGACAGTTCATTTTTAATATTCTAGTAGATTATGATTTCCCTGATAGAAGTGGCACAAGGATTAAATTCAAAGAACCAGGAAGTCATACTTCTCAGCCTCTCCTTCTGTGAAAATCTGTCTCTCTGCTTCACCTTTACTTAAATATCACTGAGGTTCAGCATGAACACACCCTACTGTGGACTTCACTTACTAATAAAGCAAGTCATTCAAGTGTTTTCATTTTTCTTTCAGAATGAGAGAATTTAATCTTGTTCATTGCAGAACTTAGCTTTTTGCATCTGTGAAGTATTCCTAAAATTGTCTTAATTCTAAACTGATCATTCAGCCTGTTTTGTGTCCTTAATGATGCTCTGCTGGAAGACGTCTAACTTTCTGGATCACTCCTCTTGGTAATTTCCAAGTTGCTAGTCTATGATTACCCTAAATTTCACACCCTAAATTTCACATAATCAAATATTACTACAAACAACTGGATTTATAAAGAACTGATGATATTTTCTCTCAAAATATCCATATTAACATTTTCTAAGTGCCTTAAACTATGGGTGTTTGGATCCATGTCTTTGGAGAAAAGAAGTAAGATTTTATTCACATGCCACAAGTACAGTCCCTGGTCAAAATTATTTTGAAACCAGAGCCAAGGCCCTCTGGGACCCAGTCTGTTGCTGGAGTGGTGTTCCCCCTTCTCATGTGGTCTCATCTCTGTGTGGACATATCTCATCTTCATATCCTCACAGTCCCTGGTTCCATGTCTTGAATAGTATATCTTCTGGAATGAAAGAATGATCATATAAATGAAAAACTGGAAAAAATGGTTCTTTAAGGTCATCCACAATAAAAATACAAAGGGGTTTATACAAATTATTTTTATTACAGTCTTTTCTCCCAAATTCTCAAAACAACTCTATTTCGACATGTACATTGAAATCCATAATCTTCCTTACAATCTCTTTAAATTTTCCCCTTATTCTCCACCCCTTTCCTTTGGTTCTTTACAAAAACCTCATTTTTTTCTTAGAGGGTCTTTCTTTCTCTCCCTGATACATTTAACCTATATATAATCTGCTTCCTTCATATTCATGCTAAGTTCACAATTTCTCAATTTGTCTTGGATGACAATAAGTTCAGTTACTCTCTTCCCCACCCCACTTCTTCCTTGGTCTCCTTTGGGGTCTCACAAAAGCATTTCCTTATAAATGTAGTGCAGATATGTCTATAATATGCCAATAAATATCATCATGTCATAACTGTAGGTATTTTTTTTAACTTTAACATGACTCCAAATCTCTTTCCTAGGCTTACAGTCCTGTGTCTCCTTCAAACCTTGTAAACAGCCCTCATCTGCTCCCTTTCTACTCCTTTAATCATCTTCTTTCCCCATCCCTGCCTGTGTCAAGCTCTCTCCTACCTCAAGGTCTAAGAAGATCCTTGATCTAGATCCCATTCTTACTTTATTTGTCTTCTGTTCAATGAAAACTTTTAGAATAATACCAACTAAAGTTTATTTTCTATTATTCTGTTTGTTTATCCTTTATTTTGACAGTCCCTTTTAATAAATTATGAATTTATGGGTTTTAATTTTCTTTGTGTGTTTTTGTTTTATCTTGTCTGTCTCATTCATTGGAATGTGAGTTTTAACAGGAGAGGAATTGTGTCTGAATTCCATGCTGATGTATGCTGATACATACAAGACTTTTTAAAATTATTTTCTATGTGGAGAAAGCCAATTTGGCTCTGGCTGTTCTTACTTCTACTCATTCTAGGTTCTGTTTGTTTTCCAGAAAAACCCTGAAAATGAAAAGATGCTTGATGATTTCCCCAAATTTTGATGTATACATATCATCTATACACATGAGGTATAGATATAATGTATATACATGGAGAAGAGGAACACATCTTCTCCATGAGCTTTGCATGAATTCATTGTTGCTGCTTTACCCTTCATAACTTCTCTATCAGAGTTGGTGCCTCCATAGGACTCACAGTTTTGTGGGGAAATGTCTCAGGGCAGTACTTTCCTGACTTACCACAGTTATCAGCCCCACGAAGTGACTGCCCAAGATCAGTACCCCTTGTGAAGATGAATCCACTTGATTTCCCCAAAAAGAGAGTGCCCTTTGGCCTGAGATGCTGTTCCCCATCCTCTAACATTTCCACTTGTCTCAGGATAGTCACTAAACAATGGTTGACAGATTCTGGGTCTCTCAATATCTCCACATAGAGTAGACAGATTCAGTTGTTTCCTATTTCTTGGTGATCCTATATAGATGCCTGTATTTTTAACAACTTTGTGTAAATTTAAAATAGTAATGTTTTAATTACTGAATAATATAATAGTACATTAGCACAAGGTTTAATAAAATGCACTTTGGATATATTTTGACATGAGATTTTTTGACATTAAAAACTTTGAAAAGTGAGAAATCACATAGTTGCCACAAACTTACCTAGGCCCAGACCACAAGTGAAATTTTACTCTTAGTTTTTTTTTTTTTTTTAATGTATAGAATAATAGGATTGTGTGCTTAGTTTATTTAAACACACACACATTCACACATATATGGAAAATTCTATGTAGAGAGTGATCAAATTATTTAGAGACTGTGGGAAGTTAGGTCAAGATGTAGACAAAGAGAAACTTTGATTCCAGGACCAGAGAACCACTTTCAGCTCTATTGATATGACCTGGACAGTGGTCAAATATATTCCATATAGAAAAAAATAAGAGTGTGCATTATTACATTCATATGCAGGGTATATTTATCACTATCAACTTTTATAAAGTGCTGAAATGTAAGGACTTATTTAAACCCCATGAGGACTGAAAACAATAACAATGTGCATGCTGCTGCTGCTGCTGCTGCTGCTTCTGCTTCTGCTTCTGCTTCTGCTTCTTCTTCTTCTTCTTCTTCTTCTTCTTCTTCTTCTTCTTCTTCTTCTTCTTCTTCTTCTTCTTCTTCTTCTTCTCCTCTCTCTCTCTCTCTCTCTCTCTCTCAGAGCAGATGATCTCACTTAAGTTAAACAAGCTATCCTAACATTTTTCTTATCTTTCCACTCATTTTCTTTGCCAGCGAGGTATTTGCCACACTTACAGGCAACAAAGACAAAACCATGTCATTCACCCATTTTGGGCAGCATCCCCGGGAGAATTGTGTGAACATGATCAAATGTTTAAGCTTGTTGAATTTATGGTGGAAAGAATGACAGGAGTGTCTTTCAGATATAAGAAATTGTATGGAACCCTTTAATTCTTATGTTGCAGATGGTAGTGGTGGTGAAAGTGAGATGTCTGGAAAGCCAGGTAAACAGAAAATTAGCATTGCCAGTAAGAAATCTCAACCAACAGCAAGTATACAGTTTTTTCTAAAGGTCTGCAAGTGATTGCTTTTTTCCTTCAACCTTAAGAAATTTTATTTTGCACATAATTAAAGATTCTTCAACAATGTTCTGAGTAAAACAAATGTTTGTAATATTCATTAGTGGAGACAAAAAGATAAGAATAATGTATGCATCTGATGTAGACATGCTCCTACATCAAAAAGAAAAGAGTTTATAGAAAAGATTACATCACAATTAAAGCCATTAGAAATTTTGTCTTTTTGAATTCATTAAAGTTTTCCATTTTGCACAGGTATGAGATTCAAGTAGAATACTGATGCACCAGTACATAATCAAGATTTGAGTTTTTACTTAAATGCTATTATACTTGGTCTCTGTGTTAGATAAATTAAAATACACCCTGGTTCCACTGGAACCAGGAACCATTGCTTACTATAGTGGAAAACTAATATTATCTAGATGACTTGCAACAACAACTAGTCTTTTCCCTTCATTTCATGTATTTGTTTTTTTTTACAGCTAATTCACAAGTTCCAACTCTGTTTAAATTACTTATGGAGATCAAATACCTTCCTGTGTGGCATCTTTTAGACATTTACAGATCTATGCTGATCTTATATTGATCTTGTACCTTAGAACCGGATTTAGAAATAAAATGTAAGTGTAAACAGAATTAACATTCACTATGAATATGGTTGATAATAGTTTGGGATTCCTATAAATGGATATTAATAGGTTTTAATTAGTTCTCTAGCACATATCTATAATGTGCTAATCATATGAAACATTAAAATGCATCCATTGATTTAAAGACATTAACTTCAAATTGACACTTTTTTTTTTTGCTGTGTGAAGTATTCATTTTTACTTTCATTGGCATTTTAGTTTATCTCCTATCTCTCTCATTCTGGGTTTGATCGAGGATAGGTAGAAGTTGGAATATAAGAATCACACTCAAAAAATGTTTGCGATTTTTATAGGAAAGATCCAGCATCTAAAATTGCAAATCATATTTTGAAAAGTATTTTTGCAAAATGTCCAAGGCAGCTGCTAGACCAAACAGAAAGAAAAGATGATCAAGTTTGGTTTTTCATGTTTTTTTTTTCTTCATTTTAAGGAAAAACATAAGATGACATTCAGTAATTTTAAATTTATAGTTTAAAGGATATTTTATCCTTTTCAGAATCATGCATATAAAGAGATATAAAAACAATGGCATTATAATCAATGTGGTTGCTATGATTTAATGTGAGCCAGGCACTGAGTGATAGAATCCCTTCTAACTCCCAAGGTCATCTAAGTAGGCATGCAGTATCACTAATCTTGTAAAGTTCCCAAAGAGTTTAATTTGACAGAACCTTGAAATTTCTTATATCCTGTATTAAGTACATGAAAATTTCAAGTCCCTTCTAAAAGTAAACCATGAGTTTAGGGTAATTATAAAGTAAAGTAAGTTATTTATTGTACTAGATAACAGCAGAGAGGTTAATAAATATAGTACATCTCATGTACTCTATTTTCTAGAGTAAATAAAGTTCATTTACTTTATTTGAATAAAGTTCAAATAAGTACCACTCAAACAATATTTACTAAGCAGTGGGTTGCAAACACTGTGGAAAGCACAATGAGTGGTAGAAATAAACAGTACAGATAACAAAGGCAAAGATAAAGTCTATGGAACTAAAGTTGAAGTCAGGTCAAAAGGAGTAGAAGCCTCCAACCAACAAGCCACAGGGGGGGGAAAGTGCATTTTAAAATGTGGCTTCTGCTGCCCAGCTTCTTACCAGATTGCATCGCCCACATATAACAGTTGCCAGTCAAATGCAATTAAAACAGCAGGGTTTTATTTACAAGGAAAACTAACCAGGAAAACAAAAAGTCCTTAATGCCACAAGTGGCCAGTTATTTTACCCCAAGTACCATTTAGTCAGAAGGTCCAAACACATGTCCAAGGCACCCTGCAAAATCCAGTCTGTCTTATTTGTCTTCTTTGTGTTTCTCTCTTCAGCATTCTGAGCTGCTCCAATTCGCCAAGACGCTTCAAACTTTTCCAACAGATGCTGAAGCAAGCTTAGCTTTCTAAATATGCCACCTTGCTGCAACTCCACGTATTTTCCTTGCCAGGCACCCCTTCAGGGGCATCTGGTCAAATTCACCAGGTCTCAGAAGCCCTTGGTCATACCTGCTCTGCCATTTTGGCATTCGACTCCATACCAGCTACATCTCTGCTGACCACTCTCCCACCATGGCTGCTTGCCACCACCAACTCACTCTTCCAGGGAGCTTCCCACCCAGCCAAACCACGTGGGCCTCTGCTATCAATCTGCCATTCTCATCTCTTCCCCTCTCTCTTCTACAGTCCTTTGTATCCACCCTTTTCCTGCTTTTCTCTCCTTCTCCTGGGTCTTTCTCTCAGACCCCGCCCACCAAGGTTTTTAATTCCCATACAATTTTCAACTCTGTTCCCTACCCTGTATCATTGTGATGTCCCAACACAGAACCTGCTCTCTCTAGACTGTGCTTTAGATTTTGGAGACCCTGGAATTTCCTTCCTAAACAACCCTGACCCCCTGTCTAGGGACTACATTGACCTTCCTCCTGTATTTTGATGCACGGACTCCTAGACCAGAGCCACAGTCAATGGGCACTTACGTGGAAGCTACCAACCTGGTCAGACAAGCTGACTGGGGATTCCCTTACAATAAGAGTCCATGTTGGCATGGGAAGCAGCCAGGTAGCCTTCAGCATAACTTACTCCATAACTTATTTTACAATTCCACCTTCATACAGAACTCCAAGACATCTGATGATCTTAAATTCAACCTAGCCAACATGGTTATTATAAGGGCATATTTGTCTAAATTAGTATACAATGTTATTGAATATTCTTTACCTGATTTACTTTTTAAATACATTATAGACATTTGGGATGTGGTACTTTTGTCCTGAGTCAATCAGTTATTTAGGATGAGCTGGAAGTATATGTAATTTTCTACAAGAAGTTTAATTTAAAATAAATAAACTGAAATATCTAAAATATTTGCTATGCTTCTGATGGAGCAAAAGAATCAGAATTTTTAAAACCCAGTTTATTTTACACCCATTTAGTTTATTTTTTTTAATTTTTAATTTTATTTTTGGATTTTTTACAATACATGATTGTATAATTGCTGATCCCAATGGGAATACCCCAACACCACCACATCTCCCTTGGTTACTTTGCCTCCTTTCTTTTTGTTGTTTGGCCATGTTTAGCCCTTTGGTCTTTTTTTTTTTTTTTTTTTTTTTCCTTTTCTGAATCCATTTCCTCATTCTTGGTGAGGGTGCGATTTCCCGGGACTTGGTAGAACGTGCTGTTTATCTTTCCTGTACTGCTTTTGCCTTCGTAGGTTGATTAGAGCACCTTTGGCTTATATGATTTCTTCTTGTTTCTTGATGGATCTCATCGCCGCACATTTTGTTGCTCCTTCAGTTATGCTTCGGGTCTTTGGCTTTGGGGGCATGACTCCCAGCCATATGTTTTGGAAGAGCAGATCCTCGTGGGGACAGCCATCAGCTGATGGTAGGTCTCCCAACCTCCGTTGGGGTTTTGCTGTGGGGCAACTGCCAATTGGCAAGCCTCTTCCCTCTGAGCAAAGAGGGTGTGCAGTGCCCTTATTGACAGCGTCTCTATGCCAGGTTTCTGTTCACAGCTCCTCAGTGACATTGTAGGCATAGTATTTTGTTTGCTCTCGAAGTTCAGTGCTGGGTGGTTCTCGCCCTGTCCCCCTTGAGTCCTGCCCAGGTGGCACAAATTTAAGGGTCTTTCCTCCTGTACCGCACCCATTTGGTTTCTGTGGATGAATAATTGTACTGAGATACTTATTCCTGGTTAGGGCTCTCAGGAACAGAGGAAAATGCTGAGGGGTCTGTGGCAGATGGCCCATCAAACCCCCCGCCCCCAACCCAATGTTCCCTGCCTCTTCACAGGGCTCGGATCCGGGGAGGGAGAGGTGAGCGGTGCATGTGGGATGCGGTGACCAGGCCATCGTGGTGTGGCCACAGAGGGCGCGGGGTCTGCTGCCTACGCAAGGCCCGTGTGCGCAGATCTATCTGGGAAGGTCCCAGGTTCGACACCAATCTCACCCAGCCCGCTCCACAAGGCGGGCACATGGCCACCATTTAGTTAGTTTTTTTTTTAAATTAGTTTACTTTTTTCTTTAGGTCACAACCTCTGTGGGTTTGTTGTTGTTGTTGTTGTTGTTGTTGTTGTTTTGGGGGGATACCTCCCCCTCCCTCTTCCCTCTGGTGCCCCTTCCATTTTCTCAAACCCGACTCTTTGTTGTTTACTAGTTGTGCTAAGTCTATTAATCTCTTTCCTATGGCAGTTTCCTTTCCAGGGCACGGGCAAGGGGTGGCGGGGGAAGCCCCTTCCATTTCTCTATTATTCCAGCCAAACTTCAGAGGACCAAGAACATGCCCATTTAGTTTTAATCTTTCTGTGAATGTAAAGAATTTCTAGCATGGCATATATGTGCTTAAATTCTGAGGGAATACTTTGTTGAGAGAAGTTATTCACCTGGTTTTCTTTAAAGATATTACAGAATCAGTTCAAAATGTCTTCAATTTCTTTGTAGTTGTGTGTATGCATTAACATAAAAATCTATCTTTTAACTGGAATTTTTTAAATGATGACTGAAGGATAGGTAACTAAAGTGAATATCATAGTTCAATATATTGAGTATATAAAGTTCATGTTTGTCCTGGAAGGCTGACAGCTGATATGGACTTCCAAAATAATAAGTTTGGACTATTTCTATGACTTAAACATTTTTCTGGGAGCCATATATACACATGTGTGTGCATGCATATGTGCATATATAGGTACATGTATTCATACGTACACTTTTTAAACTATTATATATATACACATATATACATGACTATGTGTACATATATGTATGTTCATACACAGACACACACATAAAGTTTGTTTGAACCATAGAGCTACACACAAGAAAACAAGTAGAGATCACATCCAAGTGACTTAATCATGGTCCTTGCCTCCATAACAGGGAGAAGAATAATGAATTCAGTAAGTTCCTTGGCATCCCTTCTCTGCATTTCTTCATTCCTGAGCAGAGTCAGTCCACTTCAGATCCCATCCCTCCTCTCCAAAAATTGTTTAGAAAAAAATGATTAAGGAAGATAATTTAGATGATGCAAACAAACTTTAACAATTTTTGATGTGGGTAGTTTTAAAGACCACCGAATAGGGAGGAAGGCAGGGAGCTTTTATGGAGTAAGTGATAAGGAAGAGACAAAGAAAAAAGTGTGCGAATTAATAGGATAATGTAGCCAATGGATTTTGCAGAGTCAGCACTGGTTTGGTTGGGATGGACTGATGAGCCACAGAGCTCATGCTCCAGAGGAGGCACATTCACAGCAAGATGGGTGTATCTACAGTAGGTTTGCTGAGGGGTATCTTGAGCAAAGCCTGCTTTGACTTGGGCTTCAAAAGTTAATATTTACATATATAAAAATACTATCAATAAGTTTAACATGGCCTTATAATATGTCCTGATGCCCTTTGATATTTAAAGAAAGGAACAAATAATGTAATATCATAGAAATGTTATAAAATGTTTATGGTCACTGACAAACAGCAAGAGCAAAAAATGATTGTTTATCCATACTTCTGAGTTAGCATGCAGAGCATGTACCTACAATCAATGTTTACATGCTAAAGGAGAACAGAGCTAAAGGTAAGAGATTTTGCCTTTTAAATTTTTTCATTATAAAAGTGTATTTAAATTGAATAGGTCTAACATTCAACTGTCTTCTAATGCCTTTACCTCATAGACCAGCTGTTCAGGCCTCTTAGGTAAATAACTAAATGTTTTAAAAAACCACACAAATACATATTTAACCAATAGACTGGAACAAATAGAGCCTCAATGGGCCATTTGAAGCTTGGGACAATTGGAAGATTATTGAGCTGGTAGCCCACTGTGGCTCATGTTAACATTTTAGAGCAGGTTAAAAAATGCTAACCTGAGCTCACTTTAATGAAAGTCCTTAATGTGCAAGATTAAAAAGTCATAACGGAACATTATTATAGAGGGGGCAACCTGGATTAAAAGTAGTTCAGGTAATGTTTGCTAAACATGCCTTATCACACATAGGGGAGAGGGAACTTAAGATTAGTTTTAAAGCAAAATAGAGTATTTTAAAACATACTGAGCATACTTGAGCATACTGTTACAATATACACAGATTTATTTTGTACACATTTATTTTTGCCCTTCTATATTTGTTGTTACAGGTGCATCAAAGGAAATCTTGTAAAGTTGTTTATTTAAAACACTGCTGAAAAATTACCAAGGTTTCTTTTCGCAATGTAAATGATACACTTCCACATTTATCACCACTTGTTTAGTTTCTCAAGGCATACATTATTTAGGATAATATTGCTAATGATATATGCAATATATCCATATTTTAAATAGTTACTGATAACCTTAACATTTAGACCCATATTGGACCACATTTGGTAAGTCTTTCTCATTGTTCCTTCACATATATCTGAAGAAGACCATGCACTAGGATGGTCTTCAGATTATGTTGAGATCATTTCAGTCTGAAGCTACTTTGCTAGAATCACTTAAAGTTTTTTGTCTACTTGTGAAACTTAGTTTAATTAATATCAAAAGTAACCCCCCCAGATAAACAGATACAGGGAAAGTGTAGTCCATGCCAGTGTCATGAAAGGCAGTCACATGCTGAGGAAATTTCCATCATCCCTGCTGAGTTGCAAAAGTTCCATCTTTCCCACAGGGCACATCACCTCCTCTGTGTGACATGTGACCATCTGCTATAAGGCCAGATTGTAGGAACAAGTGGAATTTTATGTAGTAAATATCTGCAAGACTTACTTTCTTCTTAGTAAATGAAATGCTTACATAGAGGGTCCATCTTCTGTCTCTGGAGAACCTGTGGCTTGCTACTCACCAGTGCCTTTTTCAGAGACTGTTCTAGGATCCTGCTGATAGAAGGAACGTCTTGGAAAGGTGCAGGGTAGCAGCTACAATAATGCAAGGGAATCCTGAAGATGCTTTAGATTAAGAAACAATAAGGCCAAGGTTCTTATTTACTTTTAAGTAACTGCATTAGTGTTGCAGATTGAAGGCTCATACCTGGCACAGAGAGGGGGGTTACCAGGGAGTGTTGCTCACTTTGGTCTAGAGAAGTGCACTAAATAATCAATCTGGTTTTCCCAGCAGCACTTGCAAACAAAATCAGAGCTAATGTCTAGGAAAGCCCTACTAAATATGACAGCTTTCATTAAGTCACTTTTTTTTTTTTGAGCAATGACTGCTTATAAACTCAATCCAGAAAGCACGCCATTATTTCCATGTAACTGAAGTTTATGTACAGAATATGGTGTCTTTGTCCATTGGGAGATTTGTTTTTGCCAAAACCCCACTGACTGTTTACAGTCTTGAAAATAATTGTAGCGAGCACAGTGAAACTATAAAGATGGAGAAAATATGGACTTCCATGGGACAGATGGAGGAGGTGCCCATGACTGAATGTTGAACGCATTCCAATTTACACCCCCTTTCCCTGTGGCAGTCTCTGTGTTATGTGGTGCTTGGTATGCAGCAGTTCTCAAGTATCTACAATACAGTTGTGTCCAACCATGGCATACTCAGGAGCAATGGGTGTGTGTTTTTGCATCCATAGTGAGGTAGCAACAGATATTTCATAAAGACTTTTAATATTCCTATTCTCAGAGTTACTCAGTTGTTCCAACATGTTGACTTTGTCTTAACACTCTTCTTGTACTGCAAAAATGTCTGTTACTGTACAAGGGAACTCCTCTGCGAGTCCTTGCCCTCAGCTAGCATAACTCAGCAAAACAAGGATCTGGTATTGTCAGGGAGCTTGTGGTGGTTTCCATTCTGGAGCACACAGTTGAGACCTTCTCAAGCGTCCAAAGGAGGAAAGTTTAATGTTGACTTGAAGAGTTAAGTCAGGCTTCAGGAAAAAGTTAGGATTTGGTCCAAAAAGTTTGTGAAAAAGTCTCACAAAATGAGCAGATATGTTTTTCCTGATTCTTTCTCTTCATGAGAATACAAGCTACAAACAATGTCTCTAAATTGTTAATTGTGCCCCAAAGGAGTACACAGGTTGTATATAGAGGCTAAAAGCAGTCAGACAGTTGAATAATGGACAATTTGATGAAGGAAAATGTCCAAACTGGATCATCATCAAGTGTACCCATTCACAGGCTTGGTATCCATTTACAAATTAAATGGATATACAAATTATCTGGAGAAGTCTCCAGATAATACAGTCTAACACATATTTTACTTCAGTTATTTGTTTGCAACAAAATCCAAAATGTCATAAAAGTTTAGGGTTATTTGATTAGTTGATCTTATCATGATTCAGATAACATATAGATAACGCGGACCTGGTATCTTAAGTTGCTTGCCTGATTACTTCAACTCTCCATCAAATTTTTGTCCTATTTTGTTGTAAAGGTGAAATCTAAATTCTTATTTAGAAACCTGGAAAGGTTAAGCCTAGAAAATGGTAGAGCCTGTGTCTTCAAAGCTTATATTTAGGATGTGACTTATACACCCTTCTTCTGAAAGGCAAAGGAGAACTCAGATTGTCCCCAGAATAACTGCAAACTAAATAGAGTCTCCAGCATTCCTCTGCATAGCTGACATGCAGACTCTTTGACCCAATGGCTACTCCTGTTAGAGGTATTTTCTCTGTTTCTTCTCCCACAAGTCTCTTCTGGTCTCTGGAAGTTCCCACAGTGGATCACAATGGCTAAATTAGTTTTGACTCCCCCCCCCCAAACTTTTCATGTTGTTAATGTTTAATTTTTGTATTGATTACACACACACATTTACATTGTTGTGTATCCCAAGGTTTCCCCACCATCATGTCACCTGTGAACCATTCTTTTACTCTCTTTTGCTCTCTCCTCCCTGATTTATGTGGGTTTAATACTTGATAAGAACTTGAGGTGTTAACTTGAGGTATATAACTATACCTTTCCACAAGTGAATCTCCCTGCCAGGGAAGTTTTTAAAAATTAGAAACTTTTTTTGAAGTTTTAAGGTCAGTTGATATGTTTGACAGTCGGAACATAGTCCTGGGCATATTCAATTCTTTTAAATTCTGTCACCAGTCTTCTACCTGTTCTGAGAATGAGTGATGTTGCTATTACTTATAGAAAAACAGTTAAATGTGAAGAATTGAGGTTGAATCCATCACTTTGAAGAGACCATGTTTGAATCACCTGCTAGCCACAGTGACAAAACTGTGGTAGCAAAGAACAAAGGGTGCAGCAAGGACCATCAATAAAAAGGAAAGGTGTTTTTGATTACCACATCCATACTAAGGATTTTTGCAACTCTCTATAGTAATGTTTTCAATAATTAAGTAGAACAAGATGAAATAACTTTAAGTAATATTTCTAATATATCCACTCATTAGCATGAGATGTTCTATGTATGATGATAAACTAGGGGCCTGTGAAATCTGTCAAGACTTTTAGAATATTTCCAATAGCAGAAATTTGGCCAAGGAAATTTCTACAGGGAAGATGTACTGATTGAGAACTCTTGTTACAGTAGCACTCACATCAAGTGTTTTGATATACAGAGTTGCCTAATTCTTATTTCTTAACTTGCATATATCTCCCATGTGCTGTCATCCTCTAAATTCAACCTTGTAATGGATTAAATTCATAGAATGACTGATTTGACTTGATTTTTCTATTTTACTTAAGAATTTTTATTGTACATTTTCCCTGGAGATAGCTATAAGAAAGAGGAGTCTATGGATGCTATGAGATAATTTATTCTCTCATTCAGTTATTCAGTCTACATTAATTAAGGACCTACCATGTGCCAGACTTGTGAGGTAAAAATACATAATAAATTATTCTAAGGATGTGAGCTTGAGGCAAATATAATACTTTCCATTAATTCTTGTACAAAAATCTTCTAACAAGGTCCTACTATGTATCTGGAACTGGGAATCATTCACTGACAACTTATTCACTGCAGTGTTGTTACAGGCATACACACAGTTCTATAATTCTACTATTTATTCAAGTATAAACAGTAACTCTGGAATGACCACCTAAAGGTGCTAAGGACACAGATATCAGCTTACCATCTAATAAAATGGTTTTAAATGTTACATACACTGAAAATCTGGAAGAAGTATTTGTTTTAGCCCTGGACAATCAGAGAAGCAAAGATAAATACTAAAGACTGCTATGTAATGAATCATATATAAACTCTTATAATAAGCACTTGCCACATATTAACCCTTACTTTGTGAGGCAGATATTAATATTATATTAATTTTATAGACATGGAAAATTAAAGCGCTGGTAAGTAGATTTCTCAAGATTCCATAAATGAAAAGATTCATAATTATTTTCAAAATCAGGCTACCTGGAGATATATATATCAGGGTACACTAGTCGTAACAGGACCTATTAGTGTCTGAGTAAATCAATTCAACTCTTCTGATCTTTCTTTTCTCATATGAGAAAAATGTCAGTAACTAAAGGGTTTCTAAGTGTATTTTGCACTAAAATACAAATGAAGTCCTGAGTATATACTGAGCATCTCTCTCATCTGAGATATCTGCCTCTTTGTATATTGGATTCATAGTTTTAGTGTATTGCTATAATTTTCTGCTACTAATAAAATGTGATTGTGATTTGGGTCCTGTTAAATAAAAAACTGAATAAAGATTGCATCATATTTAGCAAATATGTTAAAAAGTATGGTCACTTCACCTAGATTATAAATACTTACATATTTAAATTATTCATTTAAGTTACTCCTATCATCTTCAATTTCCAAACTAAATGAGTTGATTTTGCTTCACATTTTTTCCCCCTGAGCTTCTGACAAAACCTATACATCTTCTGAAAATATAGAAAATACCACTTTTTTATTCAGTCTTATGTTGGTGAAGATTTTTGTAGATTCCATGGAATAAAGCAGTACTTGGTATGTCATTTTGAGAGTACAGCAGAGGACTGGCAAGATATCTTTAACACTATGAACTATTGTCTCAATATCTTTCCAAGGAAATATCCATGTCAAAAGGACAAAAGCAATATCCAAGATTATGTGATGATTAATGATGGGACAATCTGCTTCACACTTTGTGGGTTGCATCATAACGATATTGATGATCTTGATATTCTGACAAAGAACAAACAAACAGATAAAAAAACGTACAACTGATGCTATGGAACTTGATTGAAACCTCCCCCTACTCTCTTTTGATTGACAAATTCATAAGGGAAGTAAATCTACCAAAAGCATATTCAGAAGAAAGAAAATATCTCTTGGATCAGATAAAGAATGAATTGTATGGCAAATCCCAAGTGTGCAGTGATATATCTCAAGTTTAGTTTTGTGTATTTCATTAATTCTGGGTGAGATCTGGGTAGGCTTTTGAATGCCTGTGAGTCATAGTGCTTCTGAAACAGAATCAGGAAACAAAAAATGGAATGTTTGTAGGAACAATGTTTATAATGGCAATTTGCAAAAACAATCAGATTTTAAGTATTAATATTATTTGTTCTCCAGGCAGTACTTTTGAGAATGCAGTGTTGCCATACATACAGAGAGGAATGGATATTATTTTTCCCAATATTGCATATAAATCATAGTACAGTGCTCAAAATAACTATTTTTTTTAACACCAGACCCAGTTATTCTGCATTCTCCACAATGTACATCCTCATTTTGAAATTATGTATTAAAGTAAGAAATACACGTTATTAATTGATCTTTCTATTACCACCTCACTTTTAGACATTATTGCCTTCAGAAATCAGTAAAGATTCAAAGATTTTGAAGTTTCACAATTTTGCAGGAAAAAAAGACTATAGTTGCCAAGTTGTAACTAAACTCTCTACAAGCCTTTGCATGTTCAAGATGAGATCAAAATTGCTAGAATAAGCCCTGAACATTTTAGATGATAAAACTTTAAGTTAACTTAATCCTACATAGTCTAAATGAGAGTTAATGGCTGAACTTATGGGGCAACTCAGATACTTTGCCTCACATTTAGAAGCAATTAATCATCAGATTGTCCATAGAGAAGAATTATTTTAACTTGTAGACGCCTAGTTTAAGGGTCTATTGGTGATGTGAATGATGGCGAATTAGCTAGATATTTGAGACATGATATATATATATCAGTATGGTCATATATTGAGTATGTTGGCTAGATTCCACCCTCATTCAAAGTAAATATTAAATAAAAGTGACCAAAGGAGGCTACTAATATCCTAATGTCCAGTGACTACAAGGTTGCCATTCTTATCTTAAAATTCTACCTAAACCTTTGCTCATGACTTATCATTGTCACACATTAGCTAAGGGCTAAGTCTCCTAATGTATTATAATGCAAAAGGCAGTGAGTATCCTACAAAAACATAGACGTAGGATTCAATGAGCTCTAGAATAAAATTAAACCACCTCTTAAATTCTTGTTTTCTGATTTACTTTTGACAGTTTCTAAGTCTCAATTTGTTTATCTGCAAACGACAGTAAGTTTATTCAAAACATGAATTAATTTATATATAAATGTATATATAAAGGTACCTTACATAGTATATACTTCAATACATTCTACTTTTCTTAATTTTATACCATTTTGTTAGGAATTTTATTATACAGTCTTTCGGTGCTGTATATTGGTGGCTCTATTTAAGTACACTCATAAAATAAATTCTTAATGTTTTTACTGAGTCAATAATCATGTGTGTTTTATGATTCAGTGTAGGCTTTTTTTTTTTTTTAAGTAAATCAAGGAACATATCATTGGTATATTCTCATCCTAAATAAAATCTGAAGGAATATAGAAGTAAAATAATTCCAAGTACATTTATGGATCTCAAAAAACCTTAATTATATACCTCAATAAAAAGGACATGAGAAAACAAAATAAAATAAAATATTTGTGAGTACTTGGAAAATACAAATTCAGGGCTAATCTGACCTGCAAACAAATAGAGGTCAGTCTATGGGAGGTAGAATGATGTGATTGCTAGATCTTTACACATTAATCTGATACTTATTTTTTGTACCAAAGTTTGATTCCATAAATATCCAGATATCAAGGTAACTGGGAATAAATTATTTCTTGATAATTGATGATTATTTTTGGGCTAATAGGGATGCCCTTGTGTTGCTGCAACATTGTGTACCCACAGAGATCAATGGAGAAACAGAAACAATGTTATAGTGTGTCTCAGCACAGAACCAGATGACCTTTCAGATATTTGGATCTAAGTTTGACATGTAATTTAATCCTCATTGGTTAACAAATTTAAGCAAACTGTTCAACTGCCAAGGAGTTGTTTATTTTTCATCTGTAAAATGGGGGTAAAAGTAAGCATGCAAATGAGACATATCTTAAAGAGTTATGAATATGAAGTTTTTCAACAGAATTGAATTCTGTTATACTTATGACAGTAACTCTTGAACCTTGGGACTTATGTATGATAAAAACTAATCTCATTAAGCAAAAGTAGAGATAAATTGATGAAATGTTGTATTTAGAATGACAGGTAAGAGGGCAGGCAAAATAGTCATATCAATTTTTCCATTATAAAATGCATGGATTATAAAACAAATTTCTCTGTCCTATCATAACACTTTAATGCTACTCCTTGATAAAATTTTGAGAACAATAGTCAATAGGATTTACAATTTGAATTTTAATAATATGAATGTCAAGCATAGATCCTCATTTCTCTCGAGTTATAAGGAAAAACAAAAACTAGGATAGTGGTAAAAGTAGTCTGGTTCCTGGGATTTCTGCTCTCCTTAGCATGTCCAGTGACCCATGTGACCCTTAAATAGAGATCTGCTTCTTCTGATCCAACTCACTTCACAGATATGTTGGGCATAGTTGCCTCTTTTATCTTTCATTCTCTAAATATATTTTGCTATACCATAAGTACCATATGCTTTTGTGGAATATGTATTTTATATTATTCTTTTTATTTAATCTATTCACCCAACAGCAAAAATCACCATGAAAAATGTAGCTCTGTGACTGACCTAGTTCTTGAGGCTCTCTGGCTGAGTAACGGTGAGGTAACTCCTTGTCTGGGGGATTCATCAGAGACAATTTTAATGAAAAGATTCTAGAAGAGTGAGTTAGAAAAATAAGCTGACAGAAATAAAATCACTATTTCATCACCCTCATAATTTCATATGGGTTTGAATATATGTTTGAGATACAGACTGAAAAGTACCTTCCAGGAAATAATCCAGAGAAATCAAAACTGGAAAGGAATTCAGAGGTTATCAATTCAGTGTCCTTATTTAAAAATTGAGTAAACTGAGACTTGGAACAAAAAGGGTTTCTAATTTTTAACTATCAGTTTCTTTAATGATTTCATTACAGAGATTTAAAATTAAAGTTAGTCATGATCTGTAATGATAGATGACCTCAAGATGACAATGCAGTTTATTTATTTCTCATAGGAGATACTTCTAGATCCACTATCTCCTCATATTGAAAAAGTGTTCATTTACACCATAGCAGTTTATAATTCCCATATCAATCAAAGCTATTATATGTAAATCATAATTTATTTTAAAAAGGACAATTTTTATTTTTCTAATTGATATATGACACAACATCCTTTAGCAGTAAACTCACCTCATGCATGCAGAATTTACTTAGACAAAACCTTTTAGGAATTAGTAATTCTATAAAATTTCCATATCCTCAGGAATATAGTAAGCAATTTACATTCTGTGACACAATCAAGAAGAAACTCAGAATATAAAATTGTCACTATCTTGCTAATCTTTTAAGTATGAATGTCACCATACTTAAAGAAATCCCATTTCTAGTGTATTTCCTTTCTCCTCTAACCTCCCCAAATGAAAAAAAAAAAAAAAAAACCACTAAGAAAGCTACTAGAATGTATCAAATCAGCCTTAATTTTTGGCCTCTGTTCATGAATGATGGCACTGCTCTGTAATTACAGCTAAGACCATAATCCCAAGTCCAAGAGATAACGCTTAGAAATAATACTCCACTCAAAGAGGCTGTCTCAGCTATAAATCCAGGTTTATTGAAGGCCACCCCATAACCATCACACAACATGGGAGCCTCTGTCGATGAACTACAGAGATATTGCCAAAGATGGGGAATTATCGGGGTTCTTTTTTGTAGATTCAGTCGATCTGTTGCTTTTAAGTTCTAATACCTGCAACTGCTGAGCAAAGAAAAGACAGGTAAAAAAACTGGAGGAGAAAAATATTGGCATTCTTTGTGAGACTGAACTTGCTCTTCCTAAATTGTTTTAATGCGATATTTTTTGTTCCTTCTTGTTCTGAAAGAAAAAAGATTCCTTGGATCCAAATTTATCACAATTGAAATAAAAAATGTAAAAGATCAGCATAAAACATTTAATAGCAACAGTTAATAATGTATATGATAACATATTGCACTAATATATTGACAAATGTGGCAATAAAGTATTAATGTGATTATGTATCATCAAATATACCAGCCATTCATTCTCTTTTCTGCTCCAGTTTAAAAACAAAGCAAACCCTAAGACTACAAAGTGGAGACAGAATCTCCAAGTGTGATTTCAATTAAGCAGATCTCTGAGAAACTCTACCCATCAGCTCCTAAGGAAGCAGGCTGTCAGTTTGATTATGACAAAGTGCCTTTAGGAATGGTGACAAAAGTCACAAGAAAATGACTTCTATATTTCAATCCAAATCTGGAAATCAGATCTGGTCAGCCTTGAGCAAAGCTGAAATGTCAGTAAAGTTTGTTTTCACAGTCCTCTTCTCATTTCGGGCTTATTTTCTCTGTCCCTATAGTCACAGTGCTAGCACTGTGTGGTCAGTTTTATTTGTCAGTTGCTTGCTGAGCTATGGGCCAATTCACACAATGGAAAACCATCTAGATGTGACTGTGTAAGCATTTTGAAAATATGCTTAAAGTTTATAATCAGTTGACTTTAAGTCAAGGGAGTTGTCCTAGATAGTTTGGGTGGACCTGATCCTTTTAATTGTGAGAACTTACATGCAGAATTTAAGTCCTGTGAAAAGAAGGCATTATCACTTGATAATGCATACATAAATAGGGTATTAGCAGGTTTTTGTAACCAATTCTAATTTGTGTGCATGCTTCTGTACATGTGGGTATGTATCAAGATTTCTTTATACCACTATGAATTGTCTCCAGAGAAAGCATCATATCCCAAAAGGTAAGGGCTCAGTTCTACAAGAATACCTCCCTCTTTCTTCCTATGCTAGCCCAAGTCCAGCTTCTCATCATACACCTGGTTTGACTGGAGTCTCAAAGACCCCCCTGCTGGACTTGAGATGCCAATTTTGTTATTTGTACTTTTGTGCAACAGGCTCCAAATCAGAAGTTCTCATAGACCTTCCATGGGTTATATTATTTGCTAGAGTAGCTCACAGAACTCAGAGAACACCCATTTGTTATAAATAATAAAATTCAGGAACAGTCAGATGGAAGAGGGCCAGGTGTGAGGAAGAGATGCACAACTTCCACACTCTCTCTGATTTCACCTGCTTTTGAAAGATCATGGGTTTGGTAACATGCAGAAATTTAGGGTCAGAGAGAGTAGTAGGCTCAGGTAGTGGGCTTTTTATGGAATCATGTTACATAGATGTGTTTGATGATATCACTGACCTTTGGTTATTGATACCAAAGAATCCTTTGTAGCATAAATTAAGAAGTAACTCCAACTGGAAATTTTCTTTTATTACAATCCACAAAAAAAAAAAAAGGAATGTCTTTGAGGGTATCTTAATAATAACCCAGGTATAGTAAAGACATTCTTGAACAGAAGCACTCCAGAATACTCAAGAGTACACATTTTCTAGATCTGAGTCCACCAAATCGCAATATTTGGCATTTCAAGCAATAGTGTGTTTCTCAAAATGTGGCCTTCAAGTCACATGTCACAGATTTTGATTCAAACAGTTTAAGATACGGGTTATGAATGCACTCTTTGAAATTGTCAAAGGGTATTCTGATTCAAGTGCCCTTCCGACAAGGATGAAAAAAGAAAAATAACTGTTTTGGCTAAAAAGAACATTTCATTCACTATAGCTGCCATTTCCAGTTCTATCACTTTTATTTTCTGTCAAAAGAAAATTTACTTGTTAATCAGAATTAAAAAAAAAAAACCTACAATTAAACTGAAGCAGTAATGTGTAATATGGGTCATTATGTAGCAGACATCGCTGAATCGATACATTATGTAGAAGACATTGGATATGCTTAATGAACTGGATTCACTGGAGACAGTGGTGTAAAGGCAGGCCCAGGCTGGGCTGTACTTGAAAATCCCCTAGGGATGCTTCCAAAGACACAGAAATCCACGTTCCACTCCAGACCTTTGGCTAAATCAGATGGAAGCACTGTGTCAGCATCCAGTATTAAAAGATACCTAAAAAAATGTAACAGTTCGAGACATCTCAAAATGTGGCCCTTGACCCAATCATCTTGCCCTGGAATCTTAGTTTAAATTCAGATTTTCAGGCCCCAGGAATCACTGTTTTGGAAATGTTTGGGTTGGGGTCCAACAATACATTAACTCTGGGACAATTTTCAAAGTCTCCATTCTAGTCAGAAGTTCCCAAGTCTCACTGACCAGTAGACATCAGGAGATTTCTGAAAATAGTTTTCAGGTTTTCTACCCGTTCTAGTTTCTAATCCAGAAAATCGATTTCAGAAACCTTTTTTTCTTTATTCATTTATTTTAAAGAAATTCAAAGTCTGGCCATGTAGAGAAACCCCATGAAAATAATTCTGAAAAAAGCACTGATTTAGGAAATCTGAAAGCCAATCCTGACCTTGTGGGTAACTGACCCAGTGCCTGTGGATATGCAGTGCTCCCCCTGTACCCTAAATCAACGCTTTCTTACCACTGCCAACTTCCACAATTGCCAGAAGGGAGGCTCTAATGGACATGAGTAAAATTTGAAGCATGAAAGTCCTTGTAAATGTGTAATATTACTATCAAATAGTCTTAGAGTGGGAAAGGATGTTTTCTCAACTACTTCCTCCTGGGAGACAGGTGCCCACTAATATACCCCTTTCATCTCTTCTGCTTTAATGGAACTCTCCTGAAGGGCACCATTGCTTGCTCTCTTCTTCATTTCCATAATGATCTAGAGTGCAGCTTTGCACTAGTTAATTCATATTGCAACAGTGTCTCTTTGCAATACTCTGCCCCTTCCCTTTCTTTCTCCTGCCTCCCTTTCTCATCCTCCTTTTCTTACCTCTTTGTCTCTTCCTGTCCTAGAGCCTATCTGTCCATTTTACCCTCTTTCTCTTTTATTATTATTAAAGGATCATAAAGTGGAAGTCAGGTTGCTGAGCTTTCGGAGACAGATGAGGCCAACTGGTCCTTGGGGAACACTCGGCCCAGCGTCCCGCAGTACCCCGGCATATGGAGCTGAATCTCCAGACACTGACATTAACACTCCTGCTTCAGGTAACTCATTTAGCGTTGGTGTCATTTTACAATAAATATACCATCCACCGACACAAATTAGACAGCTATTGAGATTAATTTTGAGGCACTATCGGCAACATCTTAAATCAAAAATCATTCTTTATTAGCATGCTCGGCGGTATAGTGTGCCTGCCCTCCCCCCTCCTGATCCCTGCCACAAGAATAAATGAGGCCCCATGGTTGACATAGCGCATCAAGTGTTTTATAATAGTCTAATTGTAGCTAATGGTTTGTGCAGCTAATTAAGGCCCTATGAATTACAGTAATCAGTCAGGCTCATCCTTTAAACCAGATAGTTCTATTCAACCGTTCCTTTAGTAAGAAACAAAATATAACTATATATAACTATAACTATACACAGGCGTGCTCACACACAGACTATAATGATCAGCTTAGATTCATTTGAGCACAAAGAAATTAATAGGACTGATTTTTTTTTCTCTTACTTAGTACAAAATATTTATTTAAAGAGATACAGGTTTTCAATAACAAATCTCCAAGGATGGGAAAAAGTCGAGTCCACAGTGTATCAACTACCTGAAAACTGAGAATGGTGAGAATGGTGCTGAGTTTAGCACCAAAACCTTTCCTGACCCATCTAAGTTTCAATCCAGGACTATCACGTGGCATTCACCCTATGTGGAATGCCAGGCGAATCAGAGAAAGGGTAACAAGAAACCACCTGAACTGAATGGCTGAAAATTCAAAATGAACAAAACTTCAATTGTCAAAGCAAACAAAATGGTTAAGTTCTTTTTGTAGTAGTCACCAAAGATGTACAGGACGCCAAGCTGGTGAGCAATTCAAGGGGAATTGAGAAATATGGGATGACTTTCATTTATAATGGGTTTGTTTTGAGGAATAGATTCTAAATAGAAGACCTATTAGATTACAAAAGAACTCCCAAAGACCCTGAAGGATACTTTATTCTTAGTCTATTTAAAACTTGACTGCCTAGAGAAGGAGAGAACTTTAGAAGTTTTAGAAGCAATTCTGCAAGGTCTCTGGGGAACAGAGGAAAGGAAGGGAGCAATAGGCCTTTTCCAGTGGTTTGTATCTGTGATTCTTTGAAAAGGAGAAAAAAAAATCTATCGAAATGTCATTAGCATGACCTCTGTTGGAACGGCATGAGCCCCAGTCCCCCAGAGTCCCGTTGCCAATGAAAAGTGGGAAAAGAAACGGGATTTTCATGAAGGGCAGATCGTTTCATTCTTTCCAGCTTACAATCTACAGAACTATGTAGGGCCTTGAAAGATCAGCCAGTTCTTCACTCTTGTGCAAGATTAAATTGAACTTTCCCAGACAGATGATTGGAGAACCATTTCTATTGTGTAAAATATATTCCTGTGTTATATGTTTATTTCAGATTTTCATTCCCAGCAACACTTCCTTCAATTTGGTAAAAATCTCCTACCATAATTGAAGAAGCATTATTTTATTATTCTATTTTTTTTTTTCCTCAGGTTATGCTTACTGAGGTAAAATAGGTTTACATCTTTGTATCTCTCCCTGGCGTTATAAGATCAAACCTCTGCAAATGTATACATTCATAACTTCCTATAACACCAACTATTCTTAAAAAGTCCCAAGTCTCCCTTCCCTTCCTCATTCCCACCCCCTCAGTCTTCCCTTCTAGTTACCTCAGTTTTGCAGTCAAACAGTAAAAGCTTACTGTTGACTTGGTTTTCACTGACCCTGTATTATGTTTCTCTATGCTTTATATATTAGTGAGACTATCCCTGTATTTGTCTTCCTCTTGACTTATTTCCTTAGCATTATCCTTTCTAATTCCATTCATGCAAATAGAAAGTGAGTCAATAACTTATGAATCTTGAAACTCTCCCTCATTTTCCAGGTTAAATTACTCTTGTTTCATTAAATCCTCCCCTAATGATCTTAATTCTTCATATGGTAGATTAAAAATTTCATTGGTGCTAAATTCAGCATCCAAAGAAGTGAAAGAGAAAAAGTACTGCTTGTTTTTTAATTAGAGTTTAGGTCTGTGATTATTAGTTATTTATTAAAATCCCCTTAAGATGAACATATATAGTGACCACTAATCTACATTCTCCTTTTCAAGAATTAAACTGTTCCTTATTTCTGAAATTTTTTCAATTAAAATGCTTATATTTATGCTTACTACTTAACAAAGTCAGCAAAACTTATTCATTAAAAAAAAAGCTGTTTGTTTTTTTATTTGCAACTTATTTGCTTTTTATTGCTAGTTTTGGAAGACTATAAATACATTTTATGGTCATCTGCGATGGTATTAAGATTTTTCTTTTTTATCTGCTATATACACCTTAAAAAGCTTGAGCTGCATGTTGACATTTGATTACACATACTTCAAGGCTTTCTATGAAGTTTTTTTCACTTCAAGACGAGTATAAGTTGAAAGGAATCAGATTGATGGAGATACAGAGTATGATTTGTCAGTTCTCATCACTTCCCATCACTCATTTCTTATTCTGCTCTTTCAACACCTTTTCCCCTAAATAGTATACTTATATTCTCTTTGAGGACTTAAGTCTTAACTTGTCTTAACCCAGGCAACTGTGAAATAAATGCTTCTGATTCAGACCCAAAGATGGCTGTCCATTCCTGGGAAACTAGTAAGACAGTCAGGTTTTTTTATCTGCATGTCAGCACTGAGATTTGATGGCAGCTCTCCCTCTCTTGCCATTTGTCTCATTTTACAGGTAAGTATCCACAAGCCTTTGAATATGGAAAATGATTTGATGACCTAGTAAGGGAATGACACTTATTGTACATACTGGCACCTAATCCTGTTATTTTTGACCATATATGAAGAATAACCCCTCTTCCCACCATACTTCATACCTTAAATTTAAAACAATTCTAAAGAAAAGATGATGATATATGCATAGCTCCATTTATCTCCCATAGTGCTCATCAACCCCATCACATATAGAGGATAACATAACCCTTTGATGTTTGAAGGAATGTCAACTGTATCAGAAAAGAAAAAGGTTTATAATATATCTGTGGCTGGAACACCAGTGTATGCTTCTTGAGTATATATAAGCCTGCCAAAGTTATCTATCTGGGCCAAGTGAGATATATAAACCTACCTAAGGTGTATATCTGGGCTAGGCCACTTCCACTCCAGAATTCCATGATTTTCTCTTTCACATCTATTTAATGAAGGCATCAAAACCTTGATTGTTTGTTATTTTTCTCATTTTGTTTGATCCCACTCCAGAAAGTGGACACCATATCAATCATATTCGTAAATACCACAGGGCTCATTTAAAAAGAAAGATTAAACACATAAATTATTATAATTAATTAAGCTTTCAATTTCCTTTATTTTTGACATCCAGGATATCTAAAAGAACCCAGTTCAAAACCCAGAATAATACAGAGAAAAACTGACCACCAGAAAATCATCTAGTGTATGGATTCATCTTCAGAATGACTTAAGCTTTCTTTACAATAGAGAAAGCAGAATTTCCCTGTATGCATTCTATACTTAGTCATCCTCTCCTTCCATCTATCTCAGAATATAGAAATGTAAACCTCGATTGCCAATTCAACCCAAGGACAGATGTATCTTTTCTAGTACTCATGCCCACAGCAAATTTTAAAGTTTTGAAGAATTACTCCATTGCTTGTTGTGTGTGAAAGATCTTACTTCCTGTAACTTATATTTATTTATTTTAATTTTGAAAGTTAATCCTTGGCCTAGGTTCACATTGTTGGTGGTGCAGTACTAAAGAACTGTGGGTAGGTAAAAAGAATATGCATTTTAAGATTCTAGATTATGTTACAGAGAATAATATTTTTTTTTTGTTTTTTAGAGAAAAAGTGATAGTATCTAGAGAAAGGAGGGGAAAAGGCAGACTAGAGTTGTTCACTACTTTCAGCAATGCCCGTCAGCCTCAGCAGGTCAGTCACCAAGCAAGTGTCTAGGAAGGATGGTCTACAGACATTGAATGTCCTACCTACTCAAACCCTCTATCCCTCTTTCAGATGTTGGACTCCATTTTCTTCTCAGGGTTTGGTAATCAGAAGTGTAAATCTGTATTCTATCAGGGTTATACCCAAATGTGGCAGGTTATGCCACTCTCCTTTTCCTGAACAAGAAAGTTTCTCATCATGCTCACTATTTTTTAATTTAATAATACGTGCCCATGGTTGTGTTTACTATTCAAGCTATCGTTTGTGTAGGATTATATTAAAATTAATACATGCTTCTGGAATATACATGCCAGTGGATATTAGTGAAGGCAAAATGCCTGAAAAAATCTTGGGAGAAAATTAAGGCAAACTCCTCTGAATAAGGAGAGATAATTGAGGTTGGGGAAAATACAATAGAGGGCGGTAAACTAAACTTAACTCCACTGTTCCAGAAAAGGAAACTTAACAACCAAGAAATCCAATTTATAAGTCATTGGAAAGTTGATTCACTTTAACTTTTTTTTTAATTTAACTTTTAAAATTACTTTTGTAAATATATATATACTAAAATGATTATAATAATATAACTAATGATCAAATTGATTTGATTTTGAGAAATAATAAAGCACACATTCTGGAATCAGACAGAATTTGTTAGTAAATTCTGTAACTCAGGAGCTGTGTGACTTCAGGAATGCTACTTAACTACTCTATGTCTCTCTTTCCCTGTTCATAAAACAATAATGCCCAAATTGATTTGATGGGGTATTATGAAAATTATGTGGTTAAATAGATTAAGATATACACATTTCTCAGAATATTTCCCATCATATAGTAAGCTCAATATATGCATAAATTAATATATTTTAACTAGTTGAATGATTTTTGAAATATTGGTATAAATTAGTAAACGCTCAGGTAGGAAGTGTGATAGAAAATCTGTAAGTTCTCATTCACATTACTCTAAGTACATTTTAGCCCCAAAGATATGTTCCATTATTTTTGTGGGATTTGGAGAGGAAATGCAAACTTTAATCCATTTTCCAGAATTGAAGAGATAGAGCTATATGTTTAAATGTGGAGAATTTCATAATAAATTTTAAAATTATATAAAACATTTTAACTTTCTATTATCATTCACTATCTATAATCTTATAATTACTGTTTGTTAGAAATACAAAAGAGACAGAATCACTTCTGTGCCAAATGAAATCAGATTGTTGGAGACTAGAATTAAATTCACTGGGATGTGATTTGAATCAAAGCCATGATTATAATCAGTTTTGTTTTGGCCATATTTTCAGTTCTATGCAGTTTGAACTTTTGTAAAGAAAGTGTAGGTACCATTTGATGTTGTAGGAAAAAATCAGATTTTAAGAACTGATTATGTCCCTCTAGTGTTTCCTTTTCCTCCATCATAAAAGGGAAGGAATGACCAGGCTTAACATCAGTGGTCACTTCTTAAGTAATCAGACGCAAAATCTCTGTTCAGTTATTTGCTATACTTGTTATATTTGCTATATCTCCTGTTTCCAATATTATATGGTTTGTAGAAATTCATGTATTTGAAAATTGGTCAATATTTGCATAGCAAAGATGGCATGATCTAGAAGAGGGAGACCCTGCTGCTGTCTTACATAGTTACTATTGTTTCTTTTCTCAGTCCTGTGCCAGAACTCAGGAAATGACGTCAGAAACCCTCTGAGATGCTGTGGCTTCAGCACTTCTCTCGGATCACCACAATAAAATGAACATATGACAATGAGGCAAGTCACATGAATTTTTGGTCTTCAGTGAGCATAAAAACAATATTTACACTATGCTGTAGTCTATCAAGTGTCCGAAGCATTGTCTAAAATCAATGTTCATATGACAGAAATGCAAAGTGAGAACCTGCTGATGGAAAAATGGTGCCAATACACTGCTTGAGAGAGGATTACCACAGATCTTCAATTTGTGAAATTTGTAATATCCGCAGAGTGTAATAAAGCAGAGCAATACGTCCCTTATTTTTAAAGATAAGAGAACTGGTTATTTGACGAGATCGGGTGAGTTCAGGGTGGTAT